>CM072515.1:36329668-36482168 GCA_036898135.1 Oncomelania hupensis | reverse complement strand
GTAAACTATAATTCCTTGTTTTTCCTTTGACTTCTTTAGCACAAAGCCGAGTCACAACACCACGAAAAAAACAACAAAAAAAACAATAATACTAATACTGGATGCTATATAGGCGCCTTTCCCCAAATCTCCAATCAGGCTCAAAGCGCGGCGATCTGTACCAACATACATTGTTTCATCCACTTTCACACACACAACAAATACACATCCATCACTCAAACGGGTGGTGTAAATGCAGGAAGATCGCTATTGGAAGAGGGAAAGAAAATCGAATTTTTATTTGTGAAATTTTTATATTGACTGCGTCTATTACCATTATTGAGGGGAGGGAGGAAACCGGAGCGCCAGGAAAAACCCCTCGGTGACCTCCATAGTCTTATACCTAAATCACATAGGTTCACGCCTCTTGCGGGAATCGAACCCTCGAGATTCGGCATAAGAAACCGGCGTCTAATCCACTGCGCCACGGGTCTACCCCAAATTACCATTTTGAAAATGCTTATTTGGGGGCTGTGTGTGTGCGTGTCTGGGAATACATTCGAATGATTTGCCATCTTATCTTTGTATCCTCATGACCTAGCATCTCTAAAATGTTGTTGCGTTTCTTTCAAAACTGTCTGCAAGAAAAGAAAAAAGAAAGAAAAAAAGAAAGAAAAATAGTTCAGCGTTTTACTTGGCAGTAATGTATGATTTACGATTAATTAAAACAAACAAGAAACGGGGAGAGGCGATTAACACATTTTCACAAAGTTAAATTGTGTTTTGCAAGTGTCAGTTTGTAAAATAGCAAACATCGGAATGTATGAAAACATCGTTGTTTGCGAAGGAAGAAGGAGAAGAAGAAACATGACAGCAATGGCAACGACAACGACCTTGACACACTGCTTAGATGTAGTCTCAGCTACGCAGTGTGCGACGATGATGATGTTTGAATATATGATGATACAAATTGAGTAAAAGACAACTGCCAGCATTCAAAACTGTGCAATAATGAGAAACAAATGAAAATAATGAGAAAATGTACTCATTTGTTTTTCATTATTAGACATGCGAGCGTTGTGGCCGAGTGGTCTAAGGCGAAAGTAACTTGACTTGGCCTCAGGCCAGAAACCCATGGCGCCTGACAGGTGTGGGATTGATCCAGCATGTGGGCGCTATGTTCTCCGATTATTATTTACTTTGGACTCGGGCAACGTCTCGGGGGTTTTTCCCGTGTACTCCGGTTTGCTCCCTCAGCAAAAAAAAAAAATCTGTTAGGTACGACCCAGAATTTCCCGATAAAAAGAGACAATAAAGTGTGGAAAAAAATGTATGATGACACAAAAGAAAGCGCTCAACGAAGTTGAGGAACGTCACACACTCGAGTGCATTTCAACAACACTCTGTGAACATGTTTTTATATAGGTAACATTTTTTTAAAAATATATGTAAAATAATGGAAACACATGTTTGACAAATGTGGGTTAAAGGAAAATGATGTCCATTCCTCTTCTAAATTGTTTTCTGTAGACATGTTCCAGTGGTTTATGGACTATAGTATTTATCTTGTAGGGATTGTAGAGATCCTGACGCTCATGTCTTAGACGGGTAGTGGCAGCTACACAGATAGACCCAGCAAGCACTAGGTGTCTTCTCCCCCATCCCCAGTCGCCCAGGATTGTGCTCAGTCGTCTGGGCGTCAGACGCGGCGCACAGTGGCTGTAAGTGGGCGCCTCGGGCGGCTTGAGTTAGATCCTGTTTTGTCAAGCGCCTTGAGCGGCTCTTGAGCTGGAACAGCGCTATATAAAAGTGATTAACTAAAGTAAAAAGTTATTATGCAAGGCCTTTACGGACACGTGTAAAATGCGCAGTGTTAGGTGATTCGATTCTTCTTGTTGCGGTAACGGAGTCTTCTTCTTCCTACCTCTTTCTTTCTTTCTTTTTTTCAATACAATACAATACAACTTTATTCATCTCAAACTGAGCAATTACAATGGCAGCATCAGCGCAATATAGCAGAATACACAAGAATTAAAAATAGTATTACATACACATGAGACGTAATCCAAACAATAACTAATAAATAAATAACAAATAAATAACAAAATATACGGTTAAGTACATACAATAAACTAGAGGTGAATGTCATAAAAAGTAAACTGCCCCAAAATATCACAGATAATAGTTTCTCCGCAGAAAGCCCAAATTTAGAAAAAAAGGTACATCTCAACAATGCAATACAATACCACACAATACAAAACAACGCAATACCACACGACTTTATTCCTCTCAAGCTGAGCAATTACAATTACAAAGTCAACATTGGCGCAAAAATAACCAGTAAGAATAAGAATAAAAATTAAAAATGACCTTACGTACGCACAAGGAGTGCCCCCAGTCAATAAGTAAATGTGCTGTTAAATGCAAAAGTAAACTATAAAATATAAACTATAAAATTATAAAACAAATATCACAGATAATAGTTTCTACCAGCAAAAATCTCATCACTCTCTCTGGAATTATACCCACACTCACCCACGCACTTCATACTTTCTTTCTTTCTTTCTTTCTTTCTTTCTTTCTTTCTTTCTTTCTTTCTTTCTTTCTGTTTGTCTTTTTTTCTTTCTTTCTTTCTTTCTTTCTGTTTGTCTTTTTTTCTTTCTTTCTTTCCTTTCTTTGTTTCTTTCTTCTTTTTTTTTCTCTGTCTTCTTCTTCTTGTTCTTCTTCTTGATCTTCTTGTTCTTCTTCTTCTTGTTTTTCTTCTTGATCTTCTTCTTGTTCTTCTTCTTCTTCTTGTTCTTCTTCTTTTTTGTCTTCCTCCTCCAAATCATCATCATCATCATCATCATCATCATCATCATCATCATCATCATCATCATCATCATCATCATCATCATCATCATCATCATCATCTTCATCATCTTCATCATCTTCATCATCATCTTCTTCTTCTTCTTCTACTTTCTTTCTTTCTTTCTTTCTTTCTTTCTATCTATCTTTTTATTTATATTTCTTTCTTTCTTTCTTTCTTTCTTTCTTTCTTTCTTTCTCTCTCTGTCTTCTTCTTCTTCTTCCTCCTCCTCATCCTCCAAATCATCATCATCATCATCATCATCATCATCATCATCATCATCATCATCATCATCATCATCAACAACAACAACAACTTCTTCTTTCTTTCCTTCTTCTTCCTCTTCTGCTTCTTCTTCTTCTTCACTTCACAACAGAATTAGATCGTGAATTATGTAATTTCAACAACAGTACCAGTATCAGCCTCATCTGCAGAACAAACAAGAACAACAACAGAATCCCAAAATAATCGTCAGGTTGAGGTGTTTAGTAATACAAACAACAGTCCACACAACGCTAACAAAACAAGGCTATTTTTCTCTCACGTTTTCTCATCCCCCTTAATTTTTTTTCAGGTGCAGGCAATTAACTACATTTACACGTTTGCGGCATGTACCATTATTCATTAAAAATAACGACATTTTGTTCGTTGGGGGACGTTCAGCGGAAGTTATTTCCTGGTATTCAGACCTACGTTAGTACCTGGGCGCTGTGACGTCATTTGCACGAACTCACAAATATTTCTTATTTTTGATGTTGTGTTAGTAATCCGGACGTAGTAGAATGCTAATTTCCACGAAAATGTGAAATGAGACATAGTGTATGTTTCATTCACTTTCTTTCTCATAATGTCCGGCTTCAGTTGAGTGAGCAGATGATGATGATGATGATGATGATGATGATGATGATGATGATGATGATGATGATGATGATGATGGCCGTGGTGGCGATGATGATGGGATAACTAGGATAATATTGATTATATCTCTTCTTCTTCTTCTTCTTCTTCTTCTTCTTCTTCTTCTTCTTCCCCCTCCTCCTCCTCCTCTTCATCCTATCAACATTTTCTTTTTGCTCCTTATTATCTTTCTTTCTTCTCTCAATATTTACAGGAAGTTTGTGTTATAAATAAATACGATCCAGCTCGCGAGACTTAGGAGAACAAATGTAATGAAAAGCAGAAAGATTACATTACATGATTATTGCTTTAGGTCCAGCGGACTCTTCCGAGCCAAATCAGGACCGGACAACCCCTGATCCACATAAAAGATCTGCTGAAACAACCCTAGTGATAAAACTGAAAGCTCTCCTCCAGCCAGTCACTTTACAATAAAGACATCCCACGCAGGGGACGCTGAGGCTGTACTCTATTTTATCGAACCCCCGTTTACAAAAACAAAATAGAATACAAACATCATTATAAATTATCAACAAAACACATACATATAAAATGCCTACATTGCTAAATAATAACATCATAGGAAGCCCTAGTGACCACCTGGCAGAAAGCGTCGAATATTCCCAAGCTGACCCAACAGACCCCATACACAAATAAGAAGGCTTGTCCCGGAAGAGTTTTCAAGAAAAAAGGTAGGTGACTGGTCTAGCGAAGAAGAAGATAGTATAGCAGATTGATAGAACAGAGCAGGAATGAGAAAGAGCAAATGGTAAAGACAGCGACAGTGGGAATTTAAAGCACTAAATTTCTAGAAAGTGGGAATACTATTTATACTGAAACCCCCGGCACCCCAACGGGGGAAAGCAGAAAGATGGAATTTCTTTCTTGCATTGATATCGAACGCACAGTGTTAGAAAGCGAGGGCCGGAGGAAACTTAGCATACGTGATCCTTCAATACTGTCCACTATGTAATGACCAGATGGATTGCTCAGTGCACTATGGCGTTACAAAAAGCGCCAACTGGCAGACAGTGAGCGCCTTTGCCGGCGCGGCTTGGACCGTTTCTTCATCATAGAATTTGAATCAGACTCAAAATCTTTATTGTCCTCATAAAATTACAAAGAAATATGTGTGCGGCGTACATATCATCAACACGACGGCACCAAAACAATAAAACAACATTAAAGACACTTCAGGAAAAAATTATACACAACATGAAAGCAGCATGTCACATGTCACGCACCCCACTTTCGAATCCACAGCAATAAACACACACCAACTTACACACCCACCTACACCCCCCCCCCCCCCCACACACACACACACTCACCAGGTATTCTAGTGAGAGATACCAGTACATGATTTAGTGCAGACTGTCATTGGCCTGTGGTTGTGGCGCATTTTTGATCCCATTCGCTCCTTTTCTTGCCTTTTGTAGCTGCATCATCTCGTTTGATAAGACGTTAAAACGAAACTTGAACAAGCCAGCTCCTTGAGCAGCTCAAAGTACAGGAAAATGCGGCTCGTACGATCAATGTATTTATAGCTGTACTTTGAAGGGTTAAGTACGCGCTTTTAAGCATAGACCTACCACTGGTCGTAGGTGTATTGAAATTGTGTGATTACTCTCCAACTGGCGATTAATCCTGATGAATAAAAGATGCAAAGTCAGTCGTGTGACACACATTAGTCTGAACGACATCCCCACACAGCATCATCGAGACTCGCCGAGTACCTCAGTTTCCTCAAGTCTCAGCGGCTAAGCCTCCGCGAGTCTCAGCTACGCAATGTGCGACATCCCATTACGACGCTACGTCCAGCCTTAACGGGCATGTTTACAGACAGAAGAGTGGATCAGTTGACGTTATTGGAAACCTCGGTTTGGCCGAAATTGGTTCGTCTATTTTTTTATTTTTTTTTTGACAAAGTAAAGCAAGACCTTTTTGCTTAACCTCTCCTCCAACCCACCTGTGACGAACGGACCAGTTTACCCTGCTTACTTTACGTTGTAGCCTTGTTTAGTCATTTTAATCTTAGAAAGTTAATGTAGTATATAGCAGACGATTACAGTATAACGGAGGTACACACACAGCGAGTTTGACGCAGGCAGGCAGTGTAGTGACGTCAGCACTGTGTGTGTGGAAGTGGAAAGCTTATCCAATGGGACTCAGGCAGAGCGGTTAGAGCCGGTTCTGAATGGGTCAAAACCTAGCATAGATTGAGTCAGTCCTATGAAATACGCCGAAGTCTACACAGCTAGACCGGAGCAGAGAAAAATCTCCACTCATAGACCAGGAAGCAGGACTTTGAGAATCTTAGAATTCTATCAAGTAGCCATGGGGCCTGACTTTGTCAAACAGACGAGCAGGCGAGATATCCCGTGCGCCCAACTCAACAGAAAACACGAGTTGGCTGTTTAGCCTCTACAGCACAGGACTGAGAGAGCTCCCCTGAAAAACACTTTCCAAGACAACACAGATTGTCAAGGAACCAAACTACACGACGACCCAGCGTGTACCAGAAGCTACCTCATCAAAGGGCTTCAAACCACAAGCTAAGTGCCCAGGAATCAGTGCACTTAAACTGGTAGCAAAAGGACCACAGTAGTCCACTCTTCAGAAAATAGTAAAACGGACCACAGTAGTCCAATCTTCAAGAACATTAGTAGCCAGTGCCCTATGAAGACATAACAGCTGCCTAGACTATCAGCGATCGAATTATTTGCATTGACTATGACTTTTTAAGGTAGATTAGTACATCGAAGATCTTGTATAGAGTAGAAGAAATAAATGTGTGATTTTAACTGTTATCAAGTGGCTGGACTACATATGATTCATAGCCGTGTGAAAGCTAGTGTGACAGTAATCTTTTACCATTTTTCTATCTATCTCTGTACCCCAGCATTAACACAGACCGAGCTAAACAAATAAATTTATTAAAGTAATTTCCCGGGTGACTAACTAGCAGTTCCCATAGAATAAAGCGTGAGGGTTACAGCATTCCATTGTGCAGAGCCCAGCAACCCATAAACCCCACGTGACACCACCCCCTTTCCCACTACCTACCTCCCACCACTTCCTCCTTCCAAAAATAAAATAAATAAATAGCATTCGGATAAACAACACGATGAGACGCATATTGGTTGGGAATGTGGACTGTACAGTAACCTTTAGCTTGCAGGATCTGGACAAGTAATCAAATAATAATAACACAAACAAGCAAGTCATCCAAAGACAAACAAGGTGGCAAGCCATTCTACAGTAATGCCAGATAATCGCACAAGACTTAAGCTAATCCGATGAATTAAAATTGATACAACAGCATATCTCTAGAACATCATTGTAAGTAAATGTAACATTCAGGCCATTTTACAGTTCCTTATAGGAATAGCATAGTGTGGGCTTTATATACTAGTCTAATGTGTGCACGCATGCGTTCCATCGCACGGACTTTAACGGTCCTGACGCTCATATCCCAAGCGAGTGAGTGCCAGACACAGATCAAACCGTCTATCGCCCCACATAAGTGAGCAATACTGACGACAGAGGGGAATAGCTCCTGTCATATAGTGCTTGCAAAAGATGTTTTTGTCTTCGCAACTGTTTTCAAAGTATTTCCAAATAAGTCTGAAAATACCTTGAAAACAGTTGTGAATCTGAGCGCGCCAAATGTTGGTTGATCTGTCTGTCGGTCGTTGAAAGCCATGGGCAAATTACTTACGTTAGTAGCCTGCCTCCCGAGCCATCATATTTTCTATACCGCAAAGGTCTAGGTCACTGGAGGGATTTTGTTGCTAAACACGTTTTGCACAATAATAATAAATAAAAAAAACATGGGCTGAAGGCGAAGTTGTTGAGTTTTGGTATACCGATACTTCAAATCATGGGCCATAATTCAGATCGTGTCCTGTCATCCCATGGTTTCCTTTTTCTTCTTTAGAATAAAGCCACCAAGAAATGTAACACTTTTGAAAATGCTTATGTTTACCGGCTATGTATGTGAGTGTCTGTAAATACATTTGGAAGGCTTGCCATCTTGTTATATCTGGAACTCTCGATCTCCCGTCTATAGCTAGTTAGATTGTCTACAGTCAGTCAGTTTGTTAGGTAACTAGTTAGCTAACATATTGTGAGGAAGAGTCATTTTGGCAGATCGCGGGTTAAGGAATTGGAAGTTCGCGATGTGAGAAAACATGTTTTCACCGTTTTTAACTTGATAACTATTTGTATCGCTAAACACATTGTTTTCTGTCCCGTGTTCGTTCTTCTCTTTGGCACGTCTCTTCTTTTATTTTGGCAATATTGATGGCAGGTTACTGTCTCATCTGTCTCTCTGTCTCTCTGTCTCTGTGTGTATCTGTCTCCGTATCTCTGTCTCTCTGTCTGTCTCTCTCTCACACTCTCTCTCTCTCTTTCTCTCTCTCGTTGTTTTAATGAACACCAAACCTCAAAAGCGAGTTTTTCATTTTCTCTGTTACAGATCACGTTTTATCTTTAATTTTGGCAATATTGATGATAGAGTACGCGTTCCAATCATGAATTTGTGAACTATTACCGTCTCTGTCTCTTTGTCTCTGTCTGTCTCTGTCTGTCTCTCTCTTTCTCTATCTGTCTCTCTCGCGCTTGAAATCGATCTTATCAACATCAAGGACAAAACAGCGGTGCCGACGATGATGTTACTGCAGCTCCTGCCGACAACGACGACGACGATGACGATGATGATGATGATGATGATGATGATGATGATGATGATGATCTTCTTCTTCTTCTTCTTCTTCTTCTTCTTCTTCTTCTTCTTCTTCTTCTTCTTCTTCTTCTTATTATTATTATTATTATTATTATTATTATTATTATTGAAATTAGTCAACGATCCTACGACACAACAGAATTACGGATCAGTTTTTCAAATCCGTTTTTTAACAGTGGGTTTTTTTCAGTGATAAATTCGGGGACAGTTTCAACGTAAACTCGTTTAAATATAAGAACAGTTGGCAAAGGATCTTCTTCTTCTTCTTCTTCTTCTTCTTCTTCTTCTTCTTCTTCTTCTTCTTCTTCTTCTTCTTCTTATTATTATTATTATTATTATTATTATTATTATTATTATTATTATTATTATTGAAATTAATCAACGATCCTATGACACAACAGAATTACGGATCAGTTTTTTAAATCCGTTTTTTAACAGTGGGTTTTTTCAGTGATAAATTCGGGGACAGTTTCAACGTAAACTCGTTTAAATATAAGAACAGTTGGCAAAGGAAGGTGATAGAACATTCTCAGCACTAGTTGTAAAGCTGTTTTGTTGATTAATTTTTGAAAAAAAAAAGGTTTAAAGAGTCCCAATTCGAAGGCTTTGTTTACTTTTTGCGGAAACGGGTTTACACTAAAATTCCCATAGTTATCACCTTACACAGTGATAAAATAGGCTTTTGTTGCTATAACCAACAATTAAAGTTCGAATTTTCTATTTCTGACCGGGAGTAATTTCCCTTGTTTAACGGTACAGCCATACTGTGTGACCTTTGACCCTATTTCTGAATGAACCACGCGGCTTCAAGAGTGCGTCTTTAGTGTCTGGGGTAGGGTACAGTAGGGTAGGGTATATTTTTTGCCAACCTAAAAAAAACAAACAAACTTACTGAGCAAATTTTTACAAAAATGGTGTGTCTCTTAACGGCTTTGGTAGAGACGCAGGGATAGCTCAGTGGTCAGAGCGCACGACTTGTGTGAGTGCGTCTTGGGCGACGTGGGTTCGAATCCTGACTTCAGCAAACTATTGTGTGATTGCTGGATGTTACGGGCCAGCGCCTTGAGAAGCTCTCTGAGCTTGTAAGTGCGCTATATAAGAGAAATCTTTTTCTTCTTGAGATGCTATATTTAGCTCATGAATGGTGGATAGTGGTTGCTATTAATAGGTACAGAAAACTACGTCATTTATTGATTTAAAAATTACCTATACTTTCGGGAGAGTTTTCTTTCTTTGTTGTTTTAGTAGTAAGCTTATCTTTTTAGTGGGGCAACAATCACTGTGAATGTTAACCTGATCTGTCTAAGGGGTGTGGCCAAAGTGAGTGTTCCTATAACTTAAATTGATGGTTAGAAACAGTTTTTCCGTAAACAGCAAGTGTCATTTGCTATAGGACATCGTTCGTGTCTTGTTTGCTAGAGTGAGGCAGCCGTATTCGTTGTCATGTCAAACGTTATTCGTATTTACAAGCCGCTGTCTGCGTGGTCTGTGTCGCTGTGTTGTAATGAACTGCGCAGTTAAAGGAGATAGCATTATTCCACATCATATAATTGGAAGGAGCAAGAGATAGGGGATGATGATGATGTTTGATTAATTGATTCATGATGATGATGATGATGATAATGAGTCCAGGAAATCTGTATTTTCGCAAGAAAATAATTGCAACAGAATTGAAACTTGGTGACCTTGCTTGAGAATATTCACTGGAATAATATATCCAAAGTATATAGAAGTATAGGCAGCCTTAATAGTAATAAAATTTAATAATAGTAATAGTAATAAAATTAAACAATAAAAACATTCATTGTGTTAAGCGTCGTACAGGCGACTCCTCCCCAACCCCTTGCCTTCCCCCGTCCACCCCTTCCTGCCCGTCCCCATAGAAACGCGTAATAGATGACATCAAAAATCCTGGAATGTGGCGCCATAAAGCCCCAGCCAGATCAACGTATTCTCCAAAATATTTACCCGGTCATACGCTGCAATAAGTTGTACAACAAGCTTACGATAAAATCTCATGCGAGTACATGGTAGATTCAGAGGATAGAACATGTCCTAATTCCTGCGATGAAACCATAAGTCCAGACCAATCAGAACGTGCTGTGACGTCCTTGACATTGCGACAGAGGAAAATGGCCGACAACACAACACAAAGGTTGTCATCGGATCAAAGAGCAGAATAATCCCCGAACGTCTCCCTCCTCCCGATCCATGGCCGTACCCACCATCTGCTACTAAAACAGCTACATATGGCACAAACAATCTTCTTTCTCACTACCCTCCGAACTGCTCGAACTCGAACTCTTTTGACCATATCAACAACGAAGAGGCGAGCACTACCAGGACAAGAAAAGAGACCTATGAGCGAGCCGCAGCGAAGAAAAAAACTTCCGCCTCCGTTGCATGGACTTAATTTTAGCGTGTGACCGTTTCTTTCTTGCGTCAGTGCTGAGATTAAATCGCATGGAACAAATTGTACGATTTAATCGGTAGGTCTGACTGAGCCTTACACGAAGATGGAGGATGCCAGGGCTTCGTCTGCTGTGCATGAAGGTGGTAGGAAAATTCAATTTTCCCTCCTTAGTTTAGTTTAGTTTAGTTGGGTGAATTAACGTCCCCGCCGTTTTCAGTCGGGAACAATATAGAGAATCGCGTGTGAAGTTATATTCCATAAATATAATTACATAAAACAGTTCTTTTACGCGAAAACGTCATACTTTATTGTTCATCTCTAGATTCGTTTTAAACCAAAGATCGATGAGGGTCTTAGTTTCTTGTGCAATATTAAATCCACTGTGTCGGGGATATAGACAGTGAAACAAAATTATCAGAGAGTGAAAGTGCGATGCCTGAAGTCGTTGAAAAATTAATGTATGTCACCACAACGTCGGTCTGACTTCAGTGAATTGTTATAACGCTTTAAAATGTTGCTAGGTGGGCTTTAAGTCAGTTTAAGGTTTAGTTAATCCAGGAGGATTTTTACTCGCATTTATTTGACAGTGCAAGTGTTTTCAGCACTTATGCCTACAAGCTAGTCTTATGATATAAGTATACCGTGAATGGCAATCACGGTGGTTTTGGTGGTTTTGCATTTTACGCATAAGGTTGAGAAGTAAAGCAATAGCGCACACTGCGTAGCTGAGACTCACCAAGGCTCACGTCTCAGTCTCAGCTACGTTTTGTGAACAATAGCGATGCAGTGGGGCTTCGTGCAGTAGGTAACTGAAAACCAGAATATTGCAAAGCGCTGATTTTCGCGGAGCTGTTGTTTCTCGACTTTGTCCTAAAGAAGCATACTGAAAACATGGAAGGACTTGAACTAACCTAGGCAATGACGTACGGACCGTCGGACCCACAGCCCGACATTTGGCACGTTCTGATTCCCGACTGTATAGATAACTCTGGAAATACACATTTATCTTGGATTCTAAAAACAATGGGTGATATTTCTTTCCCCTCCCAAAAGAATTGGCTTGTCCTTTCAATTTGGAAGATGTCTGATGGGAATTTTTGGATTTAAGAGAGTCGTGCCAGCTTTATATTACTAAGAAAATATATTTTCATAACGGCTAGTATACGGCTAGATCTACTTGTATTCACATTCGATCTGCCAAGTTACGAAAGTAAATTAATCATTGTTTGCAAATTGTATGCTGATGTCACTAATTATAATGAGTGAACTTTAGCCCCTGAAATTTGCCATTGCAGAAAAAGGCGTTTTTAGTCATTACTTTGGATATATTCTTAAGCAGCGTTTGTATCAACTAATAATACGAAAAAACACAGTTGCAATTATTTCTTTCTTTGTTAATACTTTAGATTCCAGAACCGGACTCAAAATGCTTAGCAGTAGTTAAAGTATCTGCATAATAAAAATAATCACAAGCGTTCAAGTCATTCTTGAGAAAGAACAAAAAATTTGTTTTAACAATAAAAATATGAAATTAGGAGCCACGTACCAACCGATCAGCCGACTGACCCACAACCAGACTGCTACTGAATTACTGGCCATGAGTTGCAGTACCAGTATATCAAAAATCAACACAATCGGTTTAGCCGTGTTTGAATATAGAGTAAAGATATTTAGTAACAAAGTTCATTCAACGATCTTGACCTTTGTGGTAGAGCAAATTGGATTGCACCGGAGTTAGCCACAAATGTGGGCAATGTTTCAATGAAGTGTGGTCAAAATCCATTCAGTGGTTCTTGAGATGGCGATCAGCGAACCGACGGACATACTGACCGATAGACCGAAAGACATACTTACTGATAGACCGATATTGGGCTTGTTCTCATTCCCCACTATTGTAAAGTTTACAGATCTCATTCCCCACTATTGTAAAGTTTACGGATAAGTTTGGAAATACATCTTCTATCCTGGAAACAATAGACTCCCTCTCCACCTAAATATTGCTAAATAGCTTGTCCATTCAATTTGGAAGATTCCAGGCGGAATTTTTGGATTCCCGAGGGCCATGCCAGCTTTTATACTAATAAAGAAAGTTCCATAACGGCTAGTGTAAACAAACTTGTATTCTCGTTCAAACTTCTGCAGACACGATCGCAAACTTGTATTCTCGTTCAAACTTCTGCAGACACGATCGTAAATTAATGATAGTGTGCAAATTTTATGCTTAGGTTATTAATTATTGTTACTGAACTTTAACCTTGAAATTTACCGTTTCAGAAAAAGCATTTCAGTCTATACTGTGGATGTGTTCTTATGCAAGATGGGTACTAACGAATAATAATAACAAAACAAAACAAAAAACTGTTGCAATTTTTGTCCTCCTTTAGCATTTTTTTCGGTTTAAGAGCGGGACTTAATGTCGACGACGGTGATGATGATGATGATGATGATGATGATGATGATGATGATGATGATGATGATGATGATGATGATGATGATGATGATGATGATGATGATGAAGACTACGCGAATAATGGTGGTGAAGATGATGAGTAGGAAAAAAATCGGAGGAAGGGGAGGTTTTGTATAGTGCATTTCTCTATGTTAGGATCTAATGTCCGCATTAATCTACCTGCATTTGTTCACGTGTGTCCTAAAGGTTACTTTTACTACGAAATGAAAGCTGGTGCAAGTAGACCAGCATGATTGTTCGTATGAATAGGCGAAAGCCTCCGGTACATTTAAAGTGATTCTAAAGTCTAGATCAAAATTGCCGGGATGGGGTGGGTTGGAGGTGGGGGAGGTGTGTGTGTGGGTGTGTGTGTGGAGGGGTTTATAAATTGTCCAATTCAGACTAAAAGATGACTATTTGCTCATATGTTTCACACATATTTCGTGTCTAGTATTTGCGAAATTGTTAACCTAAACGTCTTGTCGGAGCATCCATAAGACTATCGGGGTTATAAATTGTCAAGTTCAAAATAAGACAACTATTTGCTCATATATTTCACACATTTTTGTGTCTAATATTTGTGAAATTTGAATCTAAACATCGTGTCGGAGAATCCATTAGACTGTCTGCAATAACAATAAATGGTTTAGCTCCCTTATAGAATACAGAGTGCACTAGACTGAAGTTCGACCTGGACAAACTGCAAGACCCGGAGGTGGCAGAAATATTATTTTCAAGCCACAATGGGAGGGAAATTTGCACCAGTGCTCAATTTGGGAGCTAGTGAAGAAGATGTCAACACCATGACCACCACCTTCAACTCAGCTGAGACACATGCCGCCATTGAGATCCTTGGCAAGCACCGGCCAAGGAAGAAGCCGTGGATCACACCTGAACTTTTGGACCTGCGTGATAAACGAAGAGAGATGAAAAACAAAAAGAACGCCTCACAGTGAGCTGATGCCTACCGAAAAATCAACCGTGACACCCGAATAGGCATGCGCTCAGCAAAGAAGAACTGGATAGAAGATCAATGCCAGGAAATTGAAACAGTCTGAACAAGAACAACAGCAAGAAGGCCTACCAGACTGTGAAACGGCTGACAAGGGTTAAACAGCCCAAGGATTCCACGTTCCAAAGCAAGTCTGGCATATGCTTTACAGAAGAACAAGAAGTCTTGGATAGATGGACAGAGTACTACTCTAACCTTTACAACCACATACCAAACGGATACCCATCAGTTTTAGCATGTCCCGAGAACTGAGAAGAAGAAAAAAAATCCTCCCGATTCTCCGAGAAGAAGTTGAGGCAGCAGTACAGTCGCTGAAGAAAGGGAAGTCAGCGGGAGTGGACAACATCTGCTTCAAGCAGGAGGAGAGGCGATGATTTACGCCCTCACCATTATCTGTAACAAAATCTGGCAGAGTGGGGAGTGGCCTACGCCATGAACCCAGTCGCTTGTCATCACTCTTCCTTAGAAAGGTAACCTTCAGGAGTGTGAAAATTACCGCACCATCAGCCTCATCAGCCATCCCAGCAAGATCCTCCTGAAAATAATATTCAACAGGTTGAAACCCCAAGCTGAACAAATCATAGCTGAAGAACAATCAGGATTCGGGGCAGGGCTAAGTACCACTGAACAGATTTTCAAATGTGAGCTATCTCCAAACATTCCGCAGAAATGCCAGGCCTCTTACAGGTATTTCATTAAAGTATTAATATCACTCTGAAAACCACGCTGTTTTAATTAAGCTTCATATCGTTCAGCTTAATTGAGTCTTTGAGCCCTACTCCTTCTCCTAAGAAAGTTTCGGGTTCGGCTGCGATGTAGGAAACTTCAATAAGACTTTTAATTCCTTTTTTCGTATCAGCTTCCGCCCCCCCCCCCCCCCCACACACACACACCCAGTGAAACTATTCAGAACGTGTAACATCTATACAAAACAGAACTGTGTCACAAACTCATAAAACCGCATGTATTTCATTGATAGTCTATGTTTACATCAAAAGAAAACATTTAGTACCACTGAAGCGTCATTGATTTAGCTTGCTTTTCTTCGTTTCAATTTACGCAAGCAAGCGAAAACATTCATTTAATTTTCAGCCTACGACATCTATTTAGAAAAAGAAGTAGCCTACTGTTTTTACTAGAGGCTTCTATAGGCCGTATACAAAGTGGATTGAATCTAGATGAGTTTCTAGTTTTATGTAGAATATTAAGTCTTATTATTTGCACAGCTCACATTATGTTTTAAAGTTCTTGGGTCAAAGGCTACAAGTATGTACTGAATTCATTACCCACAAATTAACTGATTAGCACCACCGCGGCGCTGAATTTCAGTCGCTGTCAAAGGACAACAACCCAGCACTTTGTCCACAATTGTTTTGAGTTAATCTATTCTCTGCGTTGACTGTTCAGTTTCGGCTGGTCTGGACTGGTCATTTAAGGTTACCCGATTACGGCTACCTTTTAAAGGCATTTCATAATGTTTGGCTGAAATACGAGATGTGACCTTTTGAGTGTAAGTGTTACGATGATGAGGATTGCAAAAACGGAGGAACAAAGATGACAGTCAGAGAGAAAGAGAGAGAGAGAAAGAGAGAGGCGTGGAGTGCGGTGGGGGAATTGGGGGCGGGGGTTGGGATGCGCCCCGGGTGGAGATGGGTATGCGGAGAGAAGGGAACCAGGGTGTATTACTTAATGTACGGAGGGGTTGGGATCAAGCAAGCTACGTAATCTATTTAAATGTACGTTACTAGATTTGGACTCTAGCTCTTACGTTCTTTAATAGTCAGCAGTTTTGAATGCGACTTCGAGTCAGCCGCTTTATAGAATCTGGAATGTGGTCTGTTTTACATCAGCTTCATTAGGATGAAAGTTGGCCTCTGGGGTACACGGACAGAAAAATAAGTGTTCTGATTTTCAGCCCTTATCAGTGTTGTGTTTATAATCAGAAACGCCATATGCCAGCTGAAGCATAGATTTTTCCAGCATACGTTCGTGTTCCGAAATGGTAAGTGTAATTTGTTCTATCTTGTCCCCTACACGCGCACCAAGCGTTTATATATCATACATACATACGCGTTTCAAGTGGTCATCATCATCATCATCATCATCATCATCATCATCATCATCATCATCATCATCATCATCATCATCATCATCATCATCATCATCATCATCATCATCGTCGTCGTCGTCGTCGTGGTCATCATTATCATTATCATCATCATCATCATCATCATCATCATCATCATCATCATCACCAACACCACCACCAACACCACCACCATCACCACAATAACAACAACAACAACCGCAACAACATTATGTGTTTTAATAAAAGTGCCTTGAGTTAAATGTTTATGTGGGGAATCGTGCTCTATTAAAAGTGTGATACTATGTGCCAATGAAATTCTATCTTCGTAGATGTTTGTAAGTCCTTTCTTCGTCTTCTTCTTCTTCTACTTCTTCTTCTTCTTTTTCTTCTTCTTCCAGCATAAGAAATTATATTGCTTTGTCCAACAACATGGAAAAAAGTGGGTTCAACAGTGATTTCTCGCTGGAAGTAAACTCTTTGATAACGATTCGCGGTTGTTTTGTTTTTTGTTGTTGTTATTGTTAAAATTCCATCCATTTCTAAATATAACGTTAACATCTCTGGCATCTAACATCTCACTACACGTATTTCGGACCTCTGTTTAACTGTATTTTCAGTCTCCATTCGTGCTGTAGTACTTACGAGTAGGCCTACATGTGGTGTTCATATGTTGGTTTTTTTACGTTGTCAGCGACCGACTTATTATTATTATTACTATTATTTTTTGTTATCGTTCTAAAACACATCGCATTAAAGCAAGTTGCATGCAACTCTAAGCACGATTTTCACTGAGAGAGAGAGAGAGAGAGAGAGAGAGAGAGAGAGAGAGAGAGAGAGAGAGAGAGAGAGAGAGAGAGAGAGAGAGTTTGATTTTTTAGGCAAGACAGGGTTTAAAACAATTTAATAAACACTTCGAGAACATTTACACATTTATAATGATTTTCTAGTGTTAATTTTAAATATATAAATGTACAGTCTATGCATGCTACCTATGACTAAATAAAAAAATGAGCCTAAAATTTAATAAATACGTTATTACATTATTTTCATTATGGTTGAACAAAACACTCAATTTTGTCTTGTACAACACACATACATACATTTGTTCAAACGGGACGAAGTGACCATTCTTTCAGTTTCTCAGTTAATCATACAATATTAAATCTGGACAGGCAGGTACACAGTTTTAAATCATATTTCATATAAATTCACGTTTAGTTTGATCCACAAAGTAATACTAATAAATGCTTATATCTACATCTCTAATTTATGACGCTGTCTACTAATTAAGACTTCCGCCATAAATATAGCTGCATGCTTTATTTTATTTTCATCTTTGCATGCAAGCAGTTTTGTTACCTGCTGCTGTGACGTTTTACACTGTCATATATTTTATATCGGTATACAATTTCTGCGTATAGATTCATATGAAGGGCAAACAAACAAGAAGTGATATTCATCTTTCAATTCGTGACCACAAAGAGGGCATCCAGTATCAAAAGGTTGATCCCACGTCATGAACCACAACTTGCAGCATCTGAGGCCAGTTACTCTGATGTTGATTCTCACTAGAGTATCTCGATGCCATTTGTTTGTAATAAAATGTATGGTACCTTTCAGCTTCACAAAATTCTTAAAAGAATAAAACCAACTTTTTAAAAAACCTGAACTTGAAATTTGTGCATGCCAGGTTTGTCTGAAAAGGGCAATTTGTCAGAAAATTCTGATATGAAACATACCTCATGGCCAACGTTTTGAGAAATCCAGACAAACCAAGCCCATGTTCACATAAAATTCGTTTGAGTTTAGAAACCCAGTTCAAATTACCTTGTTCGTGTTGTGCAAGCATCGTTTCCTAGACCTGTGGGTTCACTCTTGATTTTGGCAGTTTAAAACTCTCATCCAGTATTTAACACACTTAATATATGTTCATATGTACAAGGGATGCCGGTCTGTTTCACTATACATCAATTTGTTGGAGGCATGCAGATGGACATTTAAAAATCTTTTCATAGCAAATGTATGCACTTTTTCTATTTGAGACCCATTTTCCTCTAAGCCACATACCTCCGCCGAATATCTCAAGATATGTTCGATTTGCGCGTCCAATAGTTTCCATACTATCAACGAGCTTGACACGCTAATTTTTCTCAATGATTTAAGGATTTCCATTACATCCTTTTTTTGCTTTTATGTAGACCTCCAACAAAGCCGATGAGACACTTAGTTTTGTCGTGAAGACCACACCAAGATATTTATAAGTATTTGTTACTTTTAGCTCGCCTGCACCAAAATACCATGTTTCATAGGCAGCCAAATGTCCAAGCCTCTCTCTCTCCTTCTCCCTTCCTCTCGATCTCGAGGATTCTCAGAAAGAGAAAGAGAGAGAGAGCTATATCAACTCAATTGAGTTTGATTGGTCGGTCTGCTGATTGGTTATTGTTGTTGCTGTTGTCTTTTTTGAGCACTCATTCGGGTGTTGAAGTTTTTATGCTTTATTAATTAATTCATTCATTCATTCATTCACTCGCCTACCAAACTATATCAATAACCGTGGCTTCCAAAACACTCGGCAGTCTTATACTCAGTTTAAGCTACAATTAGCACCAGGATTGCGGCGCCGTATAAGGGTTCGTTGGTGTGTAAACAAAATGCTGTGTTGTACAGACTTTGCAGCGGTGCTATTTTTTAAATTAACCTTGATGCTATTAATAGGCACACGAACCAAATGAAATTCATATTACAATTGTACTTTTGGAATAGATTTATTTCGGAGCTCAAGCATAATGGTTTGTTTGGTTTTTTTTATTCCCCCATTGGCCCGATTGGGCCGCTGAAATGGTTGTGTGAAAGTTAGACCCTTTAAGAGATAGTTGCTGTTCACGTAGTCTGTTTACTGGAGATGTTAGCCAGTGAAATAAACTGAGTGACGGAAAGCAACGCACTGCGCATCTGAGACTAGTCGGCGCCTACGTTCGCCTCTCCACAGTTGGAAGACAGACAAATGTAAGCCGGCCAGTCTCAGCTACGCAGTGTGAGACAGTAAAGGTCAGCTGCTTATGTCAGCGAAGTAATTTGAAATACCAATTGAGGTGCCTTATTGTGCGTGAACAACACTGAACTTTCCTCCTAATGGTCATTACTGCAGAACCAAGTCGTGGTGAAATAAAACTTAATTTGACATTAGGTTTGACTAAAAAATTGTGGAACTCTTTTATCTATCTAATGCTTATTTTATGTTGTTTATTGTGCGTGCTGGAGAAATAGCTGGAACCGTGCACGGTAGTTTAAGCTTCTACACGAGAGAGTAGGAGAGTTTCTGACAATGAAGATCAGCAGGAAGAAACCCAATGCCCAAGCTGGATTCGAGACACTCGAAGTGCAGAATGTGAGTTGTCCGTTAGTATGATGTTAAGCATTTCAAAGTCGTTTAGTGCAAAACGGAGACAAGTACACTAGTCGAGTACGAGTACGACATCGCATTTGTACATAATACTTGGCAAGAAAGTAGCTGTTGTTATAGCTGCTTGCTGAAAGTAAAGACGAAATGGCAGAAATAAAATAACAAATTCTCTCTCTCTCCGTGTCCGTCTGTCTGTCTGTCTGTCTGTCTCTCTTTCTCTCAAATTAAACGTACTTGTCCTTACTGGTCCTACATGTAAATAGTAGTGTACATTTGAACTTGCAAACATCTGATGGCCACTCCCTCGTTTCTTTTCACGCGCAATGAGCACGAACTTTATCTGTGGATACCTACAATATACAAATCTATGTATTCATCATCATCATCATCATCATCATCATCATCATCATCATCATCATCATCATCATCATCATCATCATCATCATCATCATCATCATCATCATCATTATCTTCATCATCATCATCCATCCTTCTCCTCCTCCTTCTCCTCCTCCTCTCTCTCTCTTTGTCTCTTTCTCCATCCATCTCTTTCTGTCTAATTTTTCTTTATGCTGTCTCATACTATTGCATTACAATTTCCACATCCTCTTACATTTGAACTTACTGCACTCTCACACTGCACCACAAAGCAGTTTATTGAAAGCGATAATAAAGTTGTCTTATCTGTCTCACTAACTAAATTGCATCGCGCATCATCTCATTATTTTCTAACTCTTTCTGTCTTGCTTGCTTTTTTTTCTTCTATTTCCACTACGAGTTCGAGTTTTTGGAGAGGACAGACAGCTCATAAATGTACGTTTGTTGTGTACGTAACAGTGTAATAATAACCTGTTAGCGTGTAGGTTGATGACATATTGCCCTCGTTGAGTCTAGTTTAGGGGAGAGGTGCGTATATTGCGTGTTTGATTCTATACTACTCGTTGAAATGCATATTCCTTATTTTTGTTTTTGCTATGTGCACCCAAAAAAAAATGAATTTGCTCAGAGCAATATAACGCAAGGTGCTGTTTACAAAGATTATACTAAAACGAAATAAACCCAAACTTACACAGACTGAGAGATTGCACACACACACACACACACACACACACACACACACACCCACACACACACACACACACACACACACATATATATATATATATATATATATATATATATATATATATATATATATATATATATATATATATATATATATATATATATATATATATATATATATATATATATATATATATATATATATATATATATATATACATACGCACACGCACACACAAAGGTGCTGGTGCAAAGGAACCCAAACACGTACATAAAAAAACTATGATTTATGGGGGAAAATGCACATTATAAGGTTTAAGATTGATGCAGGTGGTATTCTGTTGTGTATGGCTGGTTTATGCTCTGAAACTTTCTGAACAGTTGAATTATAGAACTGTATAAATACATGCAGCTCTGTCAAAAGCGGATGTGCAGTTATTGCTAAAACTTGTAATGCAGCTTACGTTACAGTGGATAAAGTTTGAACGCATTACATTACATTGGCAAAACTTTCAGTCCAACGAAGTTTTAGTCACTGAGCCAAAACTTGCAGCGTCCATCAATGCAGTTTTAATTTGAGTGGCGAAATAATGGAATTTTAAACGCAGGTTTCATTAACTGACGAACTTTAGATGCAGTTTTCGTGAACTGACGAACTTTAAACGCAGTTTTCATTACGCATTGGAGAAACTTTGCAGTTTTCCATTCCGAGGCCTAAGTTTTAATGCAGTCTTAAATTAAATTTCGGTGTCATCATCTGCGCGAAAATTTGAGTGCACTTTTCGTTATATTGGCGGATGCTTTGAAAAGTGTGTATGCAGTTTTCGTTGCACTGGCGAAAGTTTAAATGTATGTTTCGTTAAAATTAGTGAAACTTTGAATGCAATTTTCATTGCACTGGCGAGATACTGAAAACATTGTTACACTAATAATATTTCAGTACAAAAGAATCACCAAAGTGTCAAAACTTTCAGTACAGACCACATTGCATTACGAAAACTTTGAATGCAGTATTTGTTACAATACAAAACTTATGTGCAGTTTCATTACACTTTAACAACTGTGGTTGCAGTCTGAATGATAGTTGTATTTTGTAAAGACTGCCAGTGTAACTTTATCTTTACTCATCTCGAAAGGATTCAGCTGATGCGCTCATTCACTGCCTGCTCGTACTTCTACTCTTTCTCTTCTTCAAGGAGCAATGAAGGTGAATTTACTATCGAGTATCAAGACCCTGCTGAATCCTATGCGTCGACAGCAGCCTTCAGAGACGATGTACCTTAGTAGCCTCGGATACTCAGATAGCGTGGACTATTGTGATACAAAATGAATATATAGGGGGACAAAATCCCATTGAAATGTATACACCATATGACGCATTAATGATCCACAATGAACACTACGCTAACAATACAATACAATAGAGTCAATGGAAAGTTATGCAACGGAAGGGTCTTTAAGTGATCAGCTAGCCATATTTGAATACCAGCCCTTCAACATGGGAAATGACTTACACCGTATTGCATATCAAACAAGCCGAAGGGTCTATTTGGTGTACGTACCTCAACGCCGAGGGTCGGATAATGTTTTAGTCCTGGCTTCAGTAGTTTTCGTTTGAGCCCGCAGGATGGTGCTGGCAAAATGTCGTCCATTGTGGTATGTGCCTAAATTCTATTCTATTCTATTCCATTTTTTTACACTCTATTTTACTCTTTTTGGCTAGTTTGAGTCTTGGCCTTCGTGGATTCGATTTTCATCTCAGCATAAATGTATTTTGTGCGAAGCTGGAAAGTGCGTTGTATAATAGAACTTTTATTTCGTTTTCTTTATTCTTGAGTAGCTTTTCCAAATAGATGATGATGATGATGATGATGATGATGATGATGATGATGATGATGATGATGTTGATGTTGATGTTGATGTTGATGTTGATGATGAGGATGAGGATGAGGATGATGATAATTTTGATGATGAAGAAAACGGTTACCGGTTTATCACCAACGTTTATTTCTATGTGTGCTCCACCCTCGCAGAGTTTCCGATCGTACAATGCGTGTAGATTAATAACACATTTTTAACATACCATTTTTAAGGGTTTAATTTTGGATGACATGGTAGCGCAGTGGTTTGTACATACGGTTAGTGCTTAGATGGGTTGCTATGCTAGAAAGGCAACCATCGAACGACAACAAAACTAGTGAAACAAGCACACCATTTACACACCCTAGTTCCCCCACATCTGTGAATGGGTACCTCCTGGCTGTGTTTAGAGCCGGGAAGGTAAAGCAGCGAGGGAGAGGAGGTGGGCACTGCCTTCATTCCGCTGGCCCAGTTAAAAGAGAGGTCTCAAACCGAAAGGTTAGAGGGGTCGGGTAGCTCAGTTGGTAAGAGCGTCTTGCTAGTAACCGAAAGGTCGCTGGTTCGAATCCCGGATTGGTCAACGTGTGATCATATTATTTTCCCCTTTACCAACAACTGGCCCGCTGGTGTCAGTATAAATCGGTCCAGTAGTCACCTATATGCGAAAGTGTCGTGTGACTATAATCTACAAACAACGAAAGGTTACGGGAACACTTTTTTTAAAAACCTTAGTTTTGATTTTATTTCTCACCCGTGCTGGCGAAATTGGAGTTACCTTTTCAGTGAAAAGGCGCTGCCACACAGAGCCTATGGAATGGAAATAAGTGCAGAGAAGACCAAAATGATGACCAACAACACCAAAGGCATCCACATGGACATCAAAAGGCCAAGGCCAATCCCTCAACACCATGCATGGCTTCAAATATTTAGGAGCCATTGTATCAGACAATGGGTCCCGACAGGAAGTCCTGTCCAGGATCGCGCAAACAACTGCAGCCCTCACAAGGTTGAAGCCCATTTGGAAAGACAGGACCATCAGTCTACATTCAAAGGTAAGGCTGCTGCGCTCCCTTATCATCTCCATCTTCCTATACGCTTGCGAAACATGGACCATCACAGCAGATCTACAACGAAGAATACAAAGCATGGAGAAAGGGGCTACAGAAGATTTCTGGGCATTTCCTATACTCAGCACATCACCAAAAACGAAATCCGACAGACCATCACACAAGCCATTGAACAACATGATGACATGTTCACAGTGGTGAAGAAACGGAAACGCCGATGGCATGTATGGCCACGTCACCAGAGCATTGGGCTTTGCAAAAACCATGCTGCAAGGCACGGTGCAAGGAGGCAGAAGAAAAGGGAGACAGAAAAAGAGGTGGGAGGACAACATTCGAGAATGGACTGGTTTGACACTAAACGAAGCCATGAGGGTTGCTGAGAACAGAGAAAGATGGAGTACGCTGGTTAAACGCTCATCTGTGGTGCCCCAACGACCTCTTAGTTACGGAATAGGATAGGATAAGACACAATATTAGAGAAGGGGGAAAGTACCTTAGTCGTGCTGTGTGTGTTTATGTTTCTGGCATTCAACCGCCTAGGGAAGGGAGGGAGGAAAACACAGCTTAACGTCCAATTGCATAAGCGTTAAGGACTAATCCACACGTCGCCACCTTGACAACAATGATCATCATCATCATCATCATCATCATCATCATCATCATCATCATCATCATCATCATCATCATCATCATCATCATCATCATCATCATCATATCGAACAACCATTGCATAACAAGCTAGAGCTTGAGCGTTATGTCCTTTTTAAAACCGTGCGACGGCGGGCACCGAAATTGCTTCAAAACCAAGGTGTACATGTGAACATTAGAGAGCACAAAGTTGGCCAGTTTGTTAGTCACCGGTTTTCTATGCCGTAGGTCGCGGGTTCGATTCCTGCAAGGGGGCGAACTTAAGACTTAGGAACGAGACTATTCAAGTCACCGATTCTCTCCCCCCCCCCTCCCTTCCGGGTACTCTGGTTTTCTTTCTCCCTTCAAAAAGGGTATTGAGTCTAAAATTTCAAAAATAAAAGTCGATTTCCTTTTCGCCTTCTAATACCGATCTTTTTGCCTTTGCTCCACATGTTTGAGTGATAAATGTGTGTTTGTGAGAGTACGTGAACATATGAGCGTGTATTTTGGTACAGATCGCCGCGCTTTGAGCCTGATTGATGATGTGTGGAAAAGCGCCTATATAGCATCCATCATCATCATTATTATTATTATTATTATTATTATTATTATTATTATTATTATTATTATTATTATACAACTGTGAGGGCTATTTTCTCAAGTACTATCTTGCTGCCTGTGCAGGCCATACCTTGTGCAGTTTTTGCTTTACAAGATAGGTTTTTTATATCAAAATTATATTGTTTTTTTTTATATCAAAATGTTCAGCAGTGATTGTGGAGTTGAGAGACTCATTCAATAATTAATGGATCAACATCAAAATGATTCGCAAGTTTGAAAAGCGATCCGCACCAATTAAAACCAACAAAACAACAACAACCACAACAACAACTACAACAACACACGCACACAAACACAAGCACACACACACACACTCACACACGCACACATACACACCCACCCACACACACACACACACACACACACTTACTTCCTAGCTTTTCGGACTCACGTGTAAGAATATTTATATTGTTCGACAACAATTTGTTTTTCTCTCACTTCCTTTAACAGCTTGCTTCTTCTTCTCTTGTTTTAAATATTTTAATACCTGCTTGCGCAATGCTCGTGGATATAGTTAATTAATACGCGGTCATGCGAGTTGAAGCTAAAATGACTTGGCGGCGTGTGAGGTAACTAGGACACTCCTTTAAGTGCCCCTTCGTGGGACTCGCGAAAAGAAGGGCCACATCAGGCCTTACTGGACTGCATGCGGTCACACAGCTTTTTCTGAAACTGCTGTTTTGATGCTAAATACGGTATTACCGTTTCGCTAGTTGGAGTATTTTTGTGTACGTTAATAGCCATTTACACCACTGAAGGAGGTCAGTACTATATGGTGTGTGAACAACGCCGACGACTTGTGGTCATTGTCAGGAGAGATGTATACATTTTTACGGCTGTTTAAAAGAAAATTAAAAAAGCAACGCTTTTTGTATTACTAATTACGCGTGTTTCTTTACACTTAATAATAACGGAAACACTCTATTGTGGTGAAGTTGACCACTTGAGCATTTCGTAGAAGTTTTGTTTATCCGACAACTTTGACCGTTATGTTAAGATTTTCTTAAAGCCTACACGCTACAACTGATGGTATATTTTGTAATAATACTTGTTGAACTATAGTAACGGACATTTTGCTCAACTGACAGTTGTTGCTGTTTCTCGAATTTATACTTGTGATTTACTAACTGTGGACTCGTTGCTGTAGTTACAGCCCGTTTGTGTCTGTGGGACAAAAATCTGCTGTTAGCATCATAACAGCATTACGGCGCAAGCATGCTGGATAGCTTTCGAAAAAAACTAAGACGTAAGTACCCCTTTCTCAATGGTTATTCCTCCTGGTAGTGGCCAGTTTTTATTCTAATTAATGTTTGTTGAGTTTCCTAGTCATGGTCATTGTCCCTGTATGGTGGCGGGAGCGTGCGGCTGTATAGGTGTGTAAGCGTGTGTGCGTGAAGAGCCAGAGTTTCATTCTCAGATTTATAAGGTTTGTAAAAAGAGGTTAATAGTTGTGCCTAAAAATATTCTAACGTCAATGATTTTACGTGATGTGTAATAATACTAAGTAATAGACAAATTGATTGAGGTGTTTCGAGATAGCTTTCCTATCCTGGCGCTTCCAAATTAGTAAACTTTGTTAAAAAGTCAAAAGAACTACAACAGTGTGTGCACACCGCTCCAATTCTTTTGGACAAGATTGCTGATCAATTAAAAAAAACACACACATATATATAAACGATATGTTAAGAGATAGATGTATAATTATATAAATAAAATGCCCTTAACAGTTCAATTTAGTAAATAGTTTATGCAATACAATGGAAAAAACAAACACCATACACACACAACTATCATGCAGGGAGAGATCCCATGAAACCGAGTTTGATCTGCCATATAGATTGCACACATTTTCTACTTATCAATTTTCAGATATCAATTAGATAACGCTTTTTAAAATTTTAAAGTGACGCATCTTTTTTCTTTTAAACTAACTGCATTCGGCCTTTGTCTGCCGAAGTTTCCTTTTTAAAAAAATGTATTCTTCACTGCACCAAACGATAATTGCCATAGGAGACAAGCGAAACTAATATAACAAGCTGACGTCAGTGCTGCCAGTTCTGGTTCACGTCTGCGTTTATAAAAAAGATCATCCGAGTTCTTCACATTTTTTGTGGGGTGGTCCGAGGATGGTTGTGTTGGTGTTGATGAAGAGGGGAGGTAGGGTGAAAGGAGGGGGGTGGGGTGGAGCTTTAGGGACTAGAGGAGGGGGTAGTGGATGTTGGGTGAGGAAGGGATAAGTGATAACAGAGGATGTGGTGCGTGCTGGAAGCAGGATTGTGGCATGAAATAGAACATACCAGGGTGGGGATGGGCATATAGGGAATATGAGAAAAGTTGGACATAGCTATCTGTATATTCCAACATAACACTTCTTTCTTTTTCTTCTTCTCCTCTGACTAATGTGCATGTGCCGGTACTTCGTAAATTTTTAACGAACGGAAGATAGGTTAGATAGTTACTCTGAATTTTGTTGAACGGATAATTATTCTAAAAATAAGAGTTATGGCAACATCAGTGCGTTTTTCTTGGTATTAATTTCGATTCGTTTAGAAATAAATCTATCAGCACCATCGTACACGTTGTTGTAAAAGATTAGATAAATCATGCAATGTGTGTCTGCCGTGTCTTTCCATAATTATGTTCCTATCCTTTCGCCTGTACGCTTATAGAAATCTGACGTAGAGGGACACTAACTCGAGCACGTCTGTCCGTCTGTCTGCCTTTTGCATTTTGTATTCACGGCGTCCTTCTTCTAGATCACACTTGTCAGCTAATGAAACTATTTCGGGAACGAGCATAACTGTCTGTCTGTCTGGTCCGTCCGCGTGCTCTGTCCGTCTGGTTCATCCGTCCGTCTGTGTTTTGGCGGCAAAATTGTAGGCGCTAGATCTCGAAAAGGCGTAGTTTTCTTTTAATAACTAGTATTTTGTATTGTCAGATCTATGAGAAAAGACAAGTCCCATCCCATTTCTGTCTGAGAATATCGCCATGTCACAGTCTATTATTAATCAATGTGTCTTTTTCTGTCCTAACTTGACAGTCGCCGTTACTTATTCTCGCGCTCTTAATTTAGCAGCGACTGCAGTTTATTCCTATTCATTATAGGATTTGTGCGGATCCATCCTTTTTTTCCCCTACATGTATTTATTATTTTTGTGTGTGTGTGTTTGTGTGTGGTGTGTTCGAAGTGTCGTCATAAAACAGGTCGTGGTTACATTCAACTTAAATGTTACAGTGAATAATGTGTTTTGTTGTTGATGACCCAGGTTCAAATCCTGCTTAAGCAAGATAAAAGGGGCCATGTTTCGCTGTCCATCAGCTTAGCAGTATGACTACTCTGGTGGTCCAGTGTGGAATTAGGTCCCTATACCTCTTCCCTGGGATGGTTAGCTCTCGACTGCCACATCGCCATTATCGTAGTAGAAATTAATCGTCATGCAATGCTCATTCATTCAGTTTGAGTTTTTATTGGAGGAAAAATACGCCGCAATCAGGTGTTTAATTCCTACAGAAGTAGAAGGCGAAGAAGAAGAATAAATCATGTATATAGCGCACATCATTCTCTCATCGTTACAGCGATTCAAGGTGCCTTTAAAACTTTCTTTTTGAAATTGTGTTTTGTGCTTTTTATGTGGAAGATAATTGTATTCTACTCTCTCTCTCTCTCTCTCTCTCTCTCTCTCTCTCTCTCTCTCTCTCTCTCTCTCTCTCTCTCTCTCTCTCTCTCTCTCTCTCTCTTCACTTTTTCAAAAAATACTGCCAGATCGTCCACAAAATGAACTGTTCCAATTCCAAGAATTGATCTCTTCAAAACCAGTCTAGCTTATTCCGGTTCCACTTTATGGAATAACTTTCCTGAAGATCTCCGCACTCCAGCATCTAAATTTACTTCATTTAGAACACGTCTCCTAAAACACATAAAAAATAAATATACATTAATTGTTTATGTTGTTGATTGAGATTAACAACATTAATTTGATTTCAATTGTTTGAAAATGATTTTATCTAATAATATCTTTGTTTATGTGTTATTGTTCCATGATGTGAATGTTATAACCTTGAGTTGTATTTAATAGTTATAGTTAAAGCCCCAAGTGCAAGATGTAAAAAAGCGCATCGAGTGCTTGCTCTTTTACCCTTGCAAAATAAAATTGTCATCTTATCTTATCTAATCTGTCTTAAAATGTGTGTATGCAAAGTTCAACGGTAATTAGGCCTTCTTTATAATATTTGTATTCTAGGCCACAGAGCTTGTCTTGACCTACGAAAACTTTCGTTTAAAACGTGTCGAGGTCATATCTCACGTTATGCACATACGAATGCTAGCTTATGTGCTTATGATAATTAGTTACGGTCTTCTCTCCCCTCCACCCCACCTCCACCCCCACCACGCACCAGTGCCGCCGCTTCTCTCTCTCTCTCTCTCTCTCTCTCTCTCTCTCTCTCTCTCTCTCTCTCTCTCTCTCTCTCTCTCTCTCTCTCTCTCTCTCTCTCTCTCTCTCTCTAGTGGGTACCTGGAGTTTCTGTATAAAAAGTATTCCCACTTTCTGGAAATTTAGTGCTTTAAATTCCCACTGTCGCTGTCTTTCTCTTTTGTTCTTTCTCATTCCTATTCTGTTCTGTCAATCTACTATACTTATCTTCTTTGCTAGACCAGTAACCTACCTTTTTTTCTTGAAAACTCTTCCAAAAACTCCTCATTTGTGTATGATGTCTGTTGGGTCAACTTGGGACTATTGGACGCTTTCTGCCAAATGGTCACTGGGGCTTCCTATGATATTATTATTTAGCAATGTAGGCATTTTATATGTAAGTCTTTTGTAGATATTTCATAATGATGTTTATATTCTATTTTGTTTTGTAAACGGGGGTTCGATAAATTAGAGTATAGCCTCTGCGTCCCCTGCGTGGGGTGCCTTTATTGTAAAGTGACCGGCTGATGGAGTGCCTTCAGTGTTACCACAAGGGTTGTTTCCGCAGATCTTTTATACGGAACAGGGGCGAGTCCTCTTTGAACCAAGTTGTAGTCCTGATTTTGTGGTCCTTGTTCGGCTCTTTGTAGTCCACCGGACCCTGCAAGCAATGATTAACTAACTAAATAGCTAACTCACTCTCTCTCTCTCACTCTCTCTCTCACTCTCTCTCTCTCTCCACCTCTGCCCGCCCATCTACCCCTCTCTTCCTACAGCCTTATTTTTAACTTCTCAACAGTTCATCTACTGAAAGGGATGATAGCTTTCTACTTGGAAGTTTTAATGAGAAGACTAGCTGTTAGTAAGAAGGATAAACCAATTCAAAGACAGATATATTGTGTAAGTTTCGAGTGGTGGACTGTTCCTAAATTAAGCGTGACGAAAACAATTACATAAAATAAGTATAATTAACATTTGGTAACAGTTCACTTTTCCACGTTTAGTCCACAGTAATTTGTGTCGGTAGAGTTCACACCCTGTGACTTTGACCTGTCCTGGGTAACATTAACCTAGTTGGCCGTGTACAAATCCAAGAGTTTCAAGTTTTGCTTGCGCAGCATTTCGCAGTCAACTCTACATTTTGTAGGAAAAGACGAAGATAGTTATGTTGGCTGTTGTATATTAATTATTTAATACTAACATAACATGTGGTGGTAATTAATAATTACTAGTTATGTGGGTTGTGCGTGCTGCAGTATCTCGACTACATTTGTTCAGAAGTTGATAAAGAAGCTTTACGTTAATTTACTGGCTGGGGAGGCAGCGAGGAGGAGAGGAATGTCTTGTATATTATAGGATGTATTATATTTTGGAGCATGTTAGTCACAAGAACATTCCAGTGAAATTTGTGTGAATTTTCTTTGCAGTACGGCAGCTGCGGTGAAGCGCCAAGTAATTCATTTAAAATGAGTCTGAGGTTTAAATCAAAACTGCGAGGGAAAAACAAAATGTCTTTTTTAAACGCTCAAGAGATGACTGTTTGCTTACATATTCATGCATTGAGTGTGTGGGGGGGGGGTGGGGTGTGTGAGAGGGTATGTTTGTGTGTGCGTGTGTGTCTAATATTTGCGAAATTTAAATGCAAACTTCGTGTCCCGAGCGTTAAGAAAAAGGTCGTCTACTACAGCAATAATTGGTGATTGGATTATCTCCCTTAGAATACAGGCACAGGCGAATCTTAAACAAACGCTGCAAAGCGTGACCAACAAACAACAACCCGTTGTTATTAATGAGTGTCACTTTACCCTGCGGAAGACAATGCTGTGCATGCAGTCTAAAGTGACACTCAATGACAGATCAGTTACTGCATTCGAGACTTCTCTGCTAGTGAAGCCCGTGATGTTATTAAGGACTTCGCTGACTTTTTAAGCTTTCTTATGCGCCCATCGGAGACCTTTCATCTCAGTAATGTGGATTAATATATTCTTCTATGATCGTAATATACCGTGTCCAAGTTTGAATAAAAATACTTTAGACGCACCTTAATACTAGTGAAAAGTAGGACCCACTGATGAGTCAAAGTATGTTTAGTGTTATCTTAATATAACGAGGAGCATAATTAATGGTCCAGATGCTGTTGCTGTCTTCTTTAGATGTGCTATGTTGGTGACAGAAGCCATAATAAGCTGCGAACGTTTGACCTAAATACTCCATTGTGAACTTCATCAATCATGCTGTGAATAATTTCTCTTGTTTCATGTGTTTACCTCGTTTAACATGTTCCCTTGGAGTCAAAAACAGCTGCTTCGGGACTTTGAGTAAAGTTAAGATAAAGTTTTGCACTTCATGTAATGTTTTTGTTTGTTTTTTTGCAAGATGGGATTTCATCAGATTCATTTTAATTTGATCTCTGTTACACCTCTGTGTGCGTGTGTCTGTCTGTCTGCCTGCCTATCTATATGTATGTCTGTCTGTGTGGGTTTGTGTGCGTGTGTCTGTCTGCCTGTGTTGATGAGTGTGATCACGTGCGTGTGGTTGTGTGTGTGTGTTTTAATTTTGTGCGTGTGCGTGTTTGAAGGACAGATTTCAAAAGGAGGGGAATATGAAAGAAAGGCGTCGCTTTAAAACCAGTGGTGCACCAGATCTGAAGAATTCAGTGAGGCAGAAACTAGAACACATTTTGCATGTAAAGTATAGTTTAAGCAATGCAAACGACAAGAAAATATTTTTTTATGTATTTGTTCGCTCTCTCCATTTTTCTTCTCCATCCCTCACCGCTCTGTTTCTCCCACCACATTCTGCAGCTTTCTCCAAACACTCCCGATATATGCTGTATAAAGTGGAACAAACACGTGTTAATTAATGCGGTTTGCGCAAAATAACGTTAACTCGCGAATGTTCCTGTCTGTATAAATTTGTGTTTTCTCTGGCTTCCTAAACACGCCGTCACACCTGCTATTATTTTTCTTCTGTTCTTTTTGCTGTCTGTCTGTCTGTCAGTCTGTCTTTCTGTCTGTCCTCTCTCGCTGTCTTTCTCTCTCTCGCTCTCTTTCTTTCTCTCTCTCTACACGGCGCTTTCCAAAATCACAAAGCGCTTTACTCAACAAATGTAAACCCAACATGTATACATTGGTCAATAACACGCAACCACATGCGCATCCCAACACCCCAAAACACTCACTCAGGGCGCCTAAGAAAGGGCCTCTCTAAAAAGATTCGTCTTCAAGTTCATTTTAAAAGACGCTAGTGAAGGACTGTGACGGACGGACCGAGGTAGCGAGTTCCAGGTCTGAACGGTGAAGAAACTGAAGGCTCGACCACCGTGTCTCACCCTGTGGTATTCTGGTACACGGAACATCCTTTCATCTTCAGACGAGCGGAGAGAGCGAGAAGGAACATATACAGTCAAAAGTTCGGAAAGATAGCTAGGAGCAGTTCCAGAGATGATGTGGTAGCAAAGACATGAGGTTTTATATTTAATTCGTTGTTCAACTGGGAACCAGTGTAGTTCTTGAAAGAGAGGCGTGCAATGCTGTGATTTTCGTGCTTTGAAGATGAGTTTAGCTGCAGAGTTTTGGACTTGCTGAAGAAGTCTAAGGACTTTCTGTGTGCAACCCACAAGGAGTGAATTACAATAATCCAATCTAGACAGAATGCATGCGCTAACTAGTGTTTTTGTTGGTTCTTGTGTGAGATACTGTCGAATGGAGCTTATGCGTCTAAGTTCAATGTATGCAATCTGACAAGTTTTTGCAATGTGTTGCTGTATATATATCCTACTCATCTCCACAACTTCACTTCTCCTCTTCTTTTCCTTGTTCTTCTCCTTGTTATTATTTTTGTTCTTTTTCTTTTCTTTTCTTTTCTTCCCTTTCTTTTCTTTTAATTCCTTTTCTTTCTTTCTTTCTTTTCTTCCTTTCTTTCTTTCTTACTTTTTCTTCTTTCTGTTCCTTTTGGATACTCGGGAACATGGTGATGAATGTTGAGCTGCAATACAGGCTGAAGTTTCATTACACTATTTTGTCTGAGCGTGATGGCATTACAAGAAAGAAGTGTATTCTTAGAACAAAACAACACAAAAAAAGAAACACAGAACAAAGCACTGCGAGCAAAACCAATTCATTTTAAAGTTCACAAACAGTAGATTTTTCTCCAAGTGACCTGCAGACAAGCAACTTAAAACAAACAACTGGCAACGTGTCTCTAATGTCACGAAAGCTGAGGCAATGAAGAACGCACTAAGTTTCCTTCTAGCAGAAAATCCTAGGCACAGGCGCTCTATTAAGGATGCGAAAGCGTCTTGAAATTAAATTTTTGTTTTTGTCGTCGTTGACTTTTCGACAAACTGCATCCAATACCATTGTATTTTATAGTTTGCGTACATCTTATATCCTGGTTTGGCATTGAAAAGGTGTGATGGGTTTGGGTGGGGTGGGGAGTAGAGGGTGAAATTTTCACTGGGGTGCAGATTTACTTTTGCCTTATGAAACAGACGGGTTGTTTTAATGTTGCGCGCTTCCCAGGTCAAAGAGCTGCTCAAGAATTGTTTAATGAAGTGAGAATGTTACCAGCTCGCTCAAGACGCATTCATAAGGCCTTGGACCACTGAACTTCACATGGTTTCTCTAAGAACAGGCAAATCAGATGAATTCCACCACGTATAACTTGCGAACACTTACAAGTAGTCACTTATGCGTTACAAAACACTTGCGGGAAACAATGAGTTAGGAATACTTGCGCATTCAAATAAATTATTGTCACGTCATGAACACTGTTGTAGATGATTACACTAATAAGCAACGCATAAGGATTAACTTTCAAGTATGATGTGTGAAAAGAAGTTAACGCAAAGTGTGTGTGCGCGTATGTGAGTGCGCGCGCGTGTGTGTGTATGTGCAGGCCTGAAAATGGCGACTAATTTAGTCGCCATGGCTAGTGAAAAAAAAATTGGCGACTAAAAAAAAAACTTTAGTCGCCAAATGCGAGTGTGCTAAAATGAAATGTTTTTTAGTTTGGCTAGTACATTTTTTAGTTTGGCTAGTAAAATTTTTAAATTACTAGCCAAAGGCTAGTGGGACCTTTTTTTCATTTTCGGGGCTGATGTGTGTCTGTGTATCCTAAAATTAATAGCTTTAACTCTGACTGTTAAAGGCCTGTCTAATATGCGACGATATTTATGAAAACAACTTACACAACTATAAGGCCTATTAAGGGCTTAACCTCTGTTTTAACGCCAGCTTATTATAACAAGGTAGACTGGCAAAGTACTAGTATCATTAATGCTGTACCTAATTAAATGAGTTTTAGCAGAATATCATTTGATATTGAAAGGGTCGTTTAACTTTAGTTTCTTTGTATGAGAGTTGAAACCAGATGTAGTCTCCAATACTCGGTAAGCTTATAACATTTTCTTCGTCTTTTTTAAATACAGAAAGTTCACCAGTTTGCGAGTTCATTTGCATTCGAAGTTTTCATGCCCCCAGGGAAGGGCGGTGATGTTTTACATGCATGCATCTCTCTCTCTCTCTCTCTCTCTCTCTCTCTCTCTCTCTCTCTCTCTCTCTCTCTCTCTCTCTCTCTCTTCCTCTCACTCACACACTCACACATACAAACATACTCTCTCTCTCTTATTCTCTCTCTCTCTCTCTCTCTCTCTCTCTCTCTCTCTCTCTCTCTGTCTCTCTCTCACAACACACACACAGAGTGGCGCAAATTACTGCCCAGTCCGTTTGAAACAAATATAAAAGAATTTCAATGGCTGTCCCATCTTGTTGAAACAAAGACCAAAGCATTTCAATTCTATTCCAGATAAAGTCGAATACGCATACAAAGGAGTCCAGGGGAAAAATTTTTCCCCTTTGTTATACCCGAAGTTTGTTGTACCCGTAGTCGACGATGAGTGGCCGAATTGTGTTTTTGTATTCGTTATATCCGTCGTGTCTCTAAAATGAGTCTTTTATGTAAGATTCACAGCCAAGACCACTTCAAACTGTATTGTCGTCATGTTATAACAAAAGAGGTGGATTATAATATTTTTTTGCCAAATGAAAGAGAGCGGGAGATGGGGAGGGGGAGAGAGAGAGAGTTATGATTTCTTTTTGTAAGTTAACGTGCTTTTTTTATTCATATAGATGTTTCTTGTTTTCTCAATGTATTATTTTGTAATGCAATAGCGTTCTTTTAAGCATATATTGATGTGCCTTCCTTTGTTTGTGCGCATGCGTACTTCCTTTCTTTTAGCATTCTGTATGTTAATTGGCTTTTCTATGATATACTGTAGACATGTCAGTTTTTGATATTTTATATGTCAAGTGTGATTGTGTCCAATGTTTCAATGGTGTCAGTCAAATTTGGTTTTTAAAGTTGAAGTATTATACAGTGTTTTGTGTGTGAGATATATTATTGTAGGAATGAAATGGTGATATTTGCTTGTGGTGTCGATGTGTGTGTGGTTGTTTATTAACATCTCGGGGCAATTTTCCAAATGCAATTTAACTGTTGTCATTTGGCTGAATATTCTGTATTCTGAGTGAGAATGTTTAGCGTTGATAATGGAATTTAAAATCCCTTGGTTATATCAGTTTTTTGTTGGTTTGTTTGTTTGTTCTTGTGTGGATGCGCTGCCATGCGCCGATTCCTGGGTGCCAAGAACAAAAAGAAAAAAGTTAGGCCTTTCGCTTTCTATAGATCTTAAAATTACATCTTTTAAACTAGTGCTTTGCAAAATGATGCCGTCTCCAAAGGGTTCAGAAGGGTCTTTCTACAGACACACGAATGTCGTTAAAACTACGGACAGATTTTACATTACTTCCGTGAATTTACCTCATTTGCGATGATTTCATACTTCGACTTCGTTATATCCGTTGAAATTTGGTGTCTGGGATAAGAAAATACATTCGGTGTAAGCGAAGCTTCGTAATTGTAACCGTGCTGGTTGTATCCCTAAAGTTCTAAGTAATCAATAAGAACAACTGTGGCAAGGAATGTTGTTTTCATTCGGTAAAGGTTGTTCGCTGAAAGCGGGTTCTTTGTATGCGTGTTTGGCTATATTTGAAACAACAATGGATTTCAATGGAGAGACACTAAGATTTGTTCTTTTATGCCTTTTAACGCGATCACGCGTTCGGAATGATCTTTTGACTTTGCCCACCTGTGTTCGACTTTTCAGTTCTAACTTGCGTAAAGAGTTTGACTTCACCTCGTAAACGACCCATACAACCCCTGTTATAAAAGTGCATGTGCAACGAACTATGTAGCTTACAATATACCTATTTTATACATCATCACCAGCAGCAGCAGCAGCATTGCTATTAACCGCAACGACAGCAGCAGTGAAAAAGAAGCCGATGAAAACTCGCAAAAATGTAGGCGAACGTTCAGAATATCTAGGCAACTTTTGCGAGTTTCAATATAATAATAAACATAATAATAAACATAAACATAATAATAATAATAATAATAATAATAATAATAATAATAATAATAATAATAATAATAATAATAATAATTAACATCTGTACCGCGCTCTTCCTCACTAGAGCTCATAGCGCTTTACAGCAAGGCAAAAAAAAAAAAAAAATAATAATAAAGCGAAAGCAAAACATGAAATACCAAATCAGAACACACAAACAAATACATACGTATGTGCATACACGCACACTCACGCACACACATACACACACCTACGCAAACACACACGCACTCAACACACCCGCTCAACACACCCACCCACATTATACAGCGGCTGTGAATGCGGTTTACGTATAATCGAAGGAAAGTTCAAGATCGAGATTTCCTTTTGAAAATGTGTTTTTTTCAGTCTAGAGCGAAAGGAAAGAGATAATTCACCAGAGGGCAGAGTTAAAGGTAGAGAATTCCAAACTCACAGGCTGAAAAGCGGAAGGTTTTGTTTTTGATATGGAGAATGGAATGCGAAGCTGATTGTCAGAAGATGAATAGAGATATCTTGGTGGTTTGTAGAAATGGACTAACTCGAAGAGATACAATGGACTAGGCAGAGATACGCAGCGACGGACAACTGTGAGCAGAATCTCTCAGAGACGTTGTGTAAGAAAAGCTGTTTTTAGATGAAAGCCCGGAGAAAATAACGTTACTGGTGACAGCATACACAAATGTAGCCAAATATTCAGAACATCTAAGTAACTTCTGCGAGTTCTAGGAGCCTCCAAAATAGGCACGCAGATTCATACTGGCAATGTCTAAGAGATGTTGTTTAATAGAAGCTGATTTTTTAAATTGATTTTTTTAGTTGAAAGCACGGATTCAATAACGTAACTGGTGACAACATTATTATATTTAACCGTTCTTATTTTAATCGACCAACAGCACCAATGGCATCAAAACGGACATCAAAGTCCAAGGTCAATCCCTCAACACAGTGCATAGCTTCAAATATTTAGGAGCCATTGTATCAGAAATGGGTTCCGACATGAAGTTCTCTCCAGGATCGCACATACAACTGCTGCCCTGACAAGGTTGAAGCCCATTTGGAAAGACAGGACCATCGGTCTACACTCCAAGGTTAGTCTGCTGCGCTCTCTTGTCAGCTCCATCTTCCTATACGCTTGCGAAACACGGACTCTCACAGCAGACCTACAACGAAGAATACAAAGCATGGATATGAGGTGCTACAGAAGACTTCTGGGCATTTCCTATACCCAGCACGTCACTAACGACGACGTCCGACAGACCATCATACAAGCCATTGGACAACACGATGACCTGCTCAAAGTGGTGAAGAAACGGAAACTCCGATGGTATGGCCACGTCATCAGAGCACCAGGCCTTGCAAAGACCATCCTGCAAGGCACGGTGCAAGGAAGCAGAAGATGAGGGAGACAAAAAAGAGGTGGGAGGATAACATTCGAGAATGGACTGGCTTCACACTGAGCGAAGCCATGAAGGTTGCTGAAGACAGAAGGATGGATGGAGTACGCTGGTTAAACGATCGTCTGTGGTGCCCCAATGACTTTTGAGTTACAGATATAGGATAGGATAGGATTTTAATCGTTCTTAAAAAAACACTTACAGCTCAAGAGCTGCTCAAGGCGCCGGCCCATACAGTATCTAACTCAATCCTGGGCGACCGGATATGGGGAGAAGGGACCTAGTGCGTGCTGGGTGTATTGGTGTAGCCGACACTCGCCCATCTAGGCCCTGAGCGTCAAGGTTTTTAAAGTCCGTGCGATGGAATGCGTGCAAGCACTGACTAGACCTCTGTTTATTCTCTTAACCGAACGTGTAACACACACAAATGTAGCTAAACACTCGGGTATCTACGAGCTTTCAGATAGCCTACAGCAGTGTTTAGGACTCGGAATGTCCAAGCCACTACTGCGAGTTGTACTAAGCACATATAGCTCTGCACACTCCCACAGTCTCCAGTGTCTTGTGTAAGGCCGTTTGAATGAAAGCGAAGCCAGCGCATCTCTCCGTGAACAGGTGAAGCAATGAACGGCTATTAATGTCAAGACACGGGCTATGTTTAGCTTTTGTTGTTCCCTTGGGCCTGCACTTACGCTACAGTGGCACGCTGAATTAGTGTTAAAGAAAGATGCATTCCAACCACCAACAAGCAAGCAACCAGGTCAAGACTTATCCGTCTCTGTCTTGGTGTCTTCAATTAACTTGAGGTAGATCTATCGACAGTGCTCGCTTAATTATCAGTTTCCCTTTCATTTGTGCATAGTTTTGCAACTATTTTAGCTGCCAACGATGTTAAATAATCCTTGGTTGGTTGTTTGTTTTTCATTTCCGCTCCTCTGTTTTCTTCTTAAAGTGCGTCCGAGACGTCTGAGATCGCGATCAAAATTACCTCTATAGGATTTAATTTTGATTTTATTTCTGTTAAGTGCTCTTTTTGTATTCTTATTTACTTTTTTCTGCCTCGGATCCAATGAACAAACTCACAGCGCAGTATTACAAAATACCTTCTTATGTGTCAGTAATTGTTGAGTATTACAGAGATTACAGGGAGAAGAATTAAATTGGCTAATTGCATGGTATTAGTTTTGAATACTTCTTGGCATCACGCAGACCGTATGCCAGAGAGAGAGAGAGAGAGAGAGAGAGAGAGAGAGAGAGAGAGAGAGAGAGAGAGAGAGAGAGAGAGAGAGAGAGAGGGGGGGGGCATGAGATAGGAGAAATGTGAACTACATGGGGTTGGATTCGGAATGTTCACTCTTTACTTATCAAAAGATTACACAAATCGTTGTAGTATTTACTGTGTTGAATACTAAGGTGTTGAGTACTCGGGCGTTTTAATTGTTGAGCAGTTATCATCCATTTGTTTTTTGTCACGCAGTTGATAAATTGCACTGTTTCTGTTTGACCTTTGTTGGTAACATGGCCATTGTTTGTGTGTGTTTCAGATTCTCCGTCCAAAATGGACCCCAGCAGCGACGGGGACGATAGCGGGGGTTTACAGGAGTTTCTGGAAGACACGTACAATCAGGACCTGATCTCCTCTCCCCCTTCCTCTTCCGTAGTGGACTTGATCCAGTCCGTGCTCCGTGCCCTCTCCAACCACAGTGCTTTATCGAAATTACCGCCTGGACAGTCCTCATCGCACTTTCCGTTCAACAGTTCCGACTTGGACTTGTTTGCCGCACTGCATCCCAGCAGTAGTATGGTATATCCTTTTAACTTCACATCAGCAGTCACTACCACAACTACAGAGGCGCTCACCACCACAACTACAGAGGCGCTCACCAACATCGCATCTACAACATCCAACATCATGTTAGACGTCGGTTACGGCGAGATCACCGACTACGACGAGGAGCCCGAGCTCCACGGGAATGACCACGGGGATGTTATGTCGTGCTCGGGATTGAACGCTTTTATGCCCGCGCTGCCCTGGATTCGCATCACGTTCGGCGTGTTGATGATCTTGGAAAACAGTCTCAGTCTGGCGGCCTTGGGAAAGGTGCGGCGGATGCCGCCGGCGGTGCACAACTTTATCACTTCTCTGGTCGTGGCCGAGTTCTTGATGGGGTTGTGGTGCTGCTATCGCTACGGCGCCGATATCTCCCTTGCGGAGGGCGGCGTGGACTGGGAGTGCAAACTGCGGTTCGTGGGCAACACCTACCTAAACTTTGTTGCCATCCTGTCCGTGGTGGGGCTGTGTGTGGACCGCTGTATTGCGCTGTACAGACCCTTTCAGTATATGGAGCTGGTGAGCACCAAGAGATTGCGATTGGGGCTGGCTGCCATCTGGATAGTGCCGGTGGTGCTGGTGACGAGCGCCTACATGGACACTGTGGATGACAGCACCAAAACCTGCACATTCGTGCACATGGCCTCACGCCGCACCTATATCGTGCTGACCGTGTCCCGCTGCGTAATGATTGCCATCATCATTGTGGCCGAGCTCTTTATCTTCCACTTGGCGCGCTGCCAGATCGTGAAAATCCATCCCAATATGTACATCAGCTCCAGAAACACTTCGCGGATCGCCCGCATGAACTTGAAGGCGGCCATCACCACGCTGGCCGTCGTCGTGCCCTTCTTGCTGCTGTACACCCCCGTGCTGCTGGTGCAGGGCCACCTGGCCATCGTCTCGCGATCGGACGATGATTGTCTGAGTCAGCTGCTCTCGCTCGTCTGGCTCATCGCATCCGCTCATGGCCTGCTCACTCCCATCGTTTTCTGCTGGCGATTCACCGAGGTCAGGCGGAACCTACTAGCAATTCTCTTCTGCCGCAAAGACCCTCGCCTTCGGGAGTCTAACTACTCTGTGCGAGCCGGCTCGCAGCGTCAGCGGCGGCAGATACCGCAACGCCAGTATCCGCAGGAAATCCGGAACGCTGTGTCTGAAACAGATAGGCGATCAAGTGTGTTTCAGATCACAAAACCCAATGACGACCCTGAGTCGGCTGTGACTGTGTGAAATATATATAAATAATTATATACTGTTCTTTTAGTTCTGTTTAGTTTTGTTCGTCGTAAACATTCATGGGCTCCTGTTGTTGTTTTTAAAATCTCAAACGAGACGAAGAATGTCGAACTGTTATTAACTACTGCTATCTGTAGCAGAGACCAACTAATACAAACAATTACACTGTATAAAGTATCAAGCTTGATATTAGTGATATTCACTAAGGCTGTATCCTGGTGGCAGTACTTCCGTTTTAAATCATCATCATCATCATCATCATCATCATCATCATCATCATCATCATCATCATCATCATCGTCGTCGTCGTCGTCATCATCATCATCATCATCATCATCATCATCATCATCATTATCATCACCATCATCATCATCGTCATCATCATCATCATCATCATCATCATCATCATCATCATCATCATCATCATCATCATCATCAGAAGAAGAACAAGAACAAGAACAAGAACAAGAACAAGAATCGAAATGAGTTAAAGAAATGAATGATAGAACTACAAAAAAAATAATACAAGAAGAAGTAAACGTCTGTGCTATTCAAAAACTGATTTTGAATCCTGTAGTGTGAATTCGCTCAACTCGAAGATGAGATAAAGATTATTATTATGATGAGGATTATATTTGCTAAAGGTATGTCGATGTTAGGTTGCGAAAACTAATTGAGAGGACAAAAATGCAAAAAAAATTAGTTATGAAAGACGGCTGAACTGTTGGCAATTAATATTATTATAATGATGATTATTATATTTGCTAGAGCTATGTCAGTGTTAGGTTACGCAAAAGAATTGGGAGGACACATGCAGAAATATAGTTCTGAAAGGGAGTCATTTAGGCGAAATGTAATTCGCACTGACAATACAAAATCAACATGTCATGTTATATACCTAATTGGAAAGCACGTACTCTCTAAATTTTTTCTATCTATACAAAACATTTGAGCTGATGTTGTGATATATTATGTAAACCTTTTAATTTTTTTAAAACTTTATTATTAGAAAACGGATAACTGTTTCAGTTTCTATGATCTTGTCAATTTGTCTAAATTTACATTGTGTACAGACATGAAATAAGTAATCTTGTCAACGGAAAGGCATGCTCATCCCCACCCATCACCAAAGACATTTTGCTGTCTGTGATTATTATATTATTAGTGAAATGTTCTAGTTGTAAGCGTAAGTTGTACATGCTTCATTATTATATGTGTGTATACACATCTGTAATCATATCAAAGGCCATACAAAGTTGTGTTCGGAGGCGGAATCTCTGACAATTATTTTGTGCGTATTTTGTTGAATTTTCCACACTGTTAAAAATCCTGAATCCTGAATTTTGGAAACCCGATTTTGCCCTCTTTTGGGGACGGAGTTGGAAGGTGTAGGAGAATTTGGGGTTCGGATGATGATTGATAATTGATGATGACTGATGATAATTGATGATGATGACGATGATGATGATGATGATGATGATGATGATGATGATGATGATGATGATGATGATGATAAAGTCGCGTTAGAAAGCGTTGGCATTCACAAATCACCAGCTGGTCCTTTGGTATTAGTGTCAGGCATTAGGTTTGGACTGGTAAAAAAAACAACCCAGCTTTTCAAGACGAGTTTTGTTTTTAACTGAAAAACTAACTTGCATGAAACCATTGGTAGCATTGGACAATGCTATGCAGTGTGTGTTTGTTCCGGACAAAATGATGAACTCTCTCCCACTAATGTGATCCAAATATTTGTTCATTCCATACAATTAATTATGCGTTCCAACATGAATTTTGTATTGATATTTGTTGGACCATGACGTCGCGCGCGCCTCTGTGTGTGTTTGTGTGGGTGTGCGTGTAGGTGTATCTGAGTGTGTGTGTTTGTTTGTTTGTGTTTGTAATTGTGTGATTTGGGGTGCGAGTGATGGGGTGGGTATTTTTGTGCATGTATGTAATGCGTTTATTTGTGTATGGCAACCATTCAAACACGTTCCAATCATCAACGAAAGGAAAAAAAACACCAGAAGAACTGTTGTTTGTTTGTTTTTAAATGATCAGTGGATCTAAAACCAAGCAAATTAATAAGGTATATGGCAGAGTAGACCAAGTCGAAAAAAGGGAGAATAATTTTTGCGTATGCTTTCATAAACGTCCATGCTCAACAGTTTGTGCATTATACATAGTCTAAGTTTATAATTATCTTTCCATGAGTAATAACAATTTTGTAATCCCCCCCCCCGCACCCCCACCCTTCCCGGTGACGACTAGAACAGCCTTGAATGTTTTTACCATCTTGTTTTAAATGATAATATGCGTTTAAAAGTGTGATTGAAGGAATGAAGCGCGATGCCAATGTGAGAACCAGAGATAGATACGCATGCAGCTTGATGTTCAGTTTGAATGGTGTGATATTGTCTAAAGCCAGTGTTGGAAATGTGTTTTGCACGAGTCCAGTATATTTGATTATTATTATGGTTTTAGTGCATATACTTTGTTTTGAATCCCACTCTCTCTAGTATCTAGAGGGTATATACCAAAAATATTGTTTAAAAACATTAATATTATCTTTTATGATTTACTGTATTGATTTTATAAATGTAAAAATAATGGATTGCGCTTTTCCTTTTTTTAATGAGGTGTTTTGTTTTACTTTGATGTAATGAAACTTTAGGTTATTGCCAGTTGTGTTCTCTTATCGTTTGTTCGTTATGAGAATAAACTAAAGTTAATTGATGAAGTGTTTACCATTATTTTTAATATCTGAGTTTTACTTTTGTTTCCATCATGTTTTCATTTTCTTGCTTTTATATTTTATTTTATTTTTTACTTTTTTTAAAATATTTTAATTTCTTTTCTTTTCGTTTTTTTTCTTTGTTTTTATTTTTGTTTTGTCTTTCTTACGCTTAACCCCACCTCTCTCTCTCTCTCTTCTCTCTCTGTCTGTCTGTCTGTCTGTCTGTGATGTATAAACTGCTGAAAACAAAGTCATTATAAGCTTGGAAAATATTTAAAAAGTATATATTTTTTGCTTTAAAATTCAGAACAGAGAACCGTAGACTTGTATAGGGTTTCTCTACTATAAATCTAGGTACCCCTTGGGGTCATGAGCAATCTTGCCACTGTAGATTGTTCTAACCTATAAAGGGAAAAGTGAAAGCCCCAGTTGAAAACCTGTCTTTCCTTTATAGGCCTGACCGATTCACTGCGGCAACAGTACCCCCGTTGGAGTGCCGGGGGTTTCAGTATAAATAGTATCCCCACTTTCTGGAAATTTAGTGCTTTAAATTCCCACTGTCGCTGTCTTCCTCATTTGCTCTTTCCCATTCCTGCTCTGTCCTATCACTCTGCTATACTATCTTCTTCTTCGCTAGATCAATGACCTACCTTTTTTCTTGAAAACTCTTCCTGGACAAGACTCCTTGTTTGTGTATGAGGTCTGTTGGATCAGCTTGGGAGTGTTGGACGCTTTCTGCCAGGTGGTCACTAGGGCTTCCTATGATGTTATTATTTAGCAATATAGGCATTTTATATGTATGTGTTTTGTTGATAATTTATAATGATGTTTGTATTCTATTTTGTTTTTGTAACCGGGGGTTCGAGTAGTTGGGGTAAAGCCTCAGCCGTCCCCTGCGTGGGATGTCTTTATTGTAAAGTGACTGGCCGGTGGAGGGCATTCAGTTTTCCCACTAGGGTTGTTTCAGCAGATCTTTTATGCGGATCGGGGGTTGTCCGGTCCTGATTTGGCTCGGAAGAGTCCGCTGGACCTAAAGCGACAATCAATCAATTAATCAACTATAAATCTAGGTATGCTTAAATGTATGCCTGAACTCATTATGTAGATTTTACATTTCTATTTGTCTTTCAGCTTATGTTACTTTGTGTTAAACAAATGAACAAATTAGAAATTACCCCAAAAAAAGAAAATTCAAAGAAGAAATTATTAATAGAAAAGGACAGAAGAAAGTTCAAAGAAATGAATTGTTAAAAAAAGAAAGGGAAGGGTTAGGGGTAGGGTGGAGGAAGAAAAAGAAACAAAAGTTATTAAAAAGAATTAAAAAAATAACGTACAAATAATTTAAATAAAAATAAGAAACGGTAAGAAAGAGAGAAAAAAAAGTATTTTTTAATTTCCTTTTGCTATAATATACTACTCAAAATAATTGAAGGGCCATTCTTAGATTTCATTTAGTTTAATTATTTTTTGCTGCTATCAATAATATCGCTTATATTGCTTATTTCAAAACTTATCCTGTACAGTAACATTCAAGACAATCTTATTCTGACAAGTAATCACATGTGTGAGTTTTGAACTTTCTGCACTGAGTTGAAAAACAAACCCAATTTTTACCAAAAAAATTACCCTAATGTACAGTTGTCTTGCTAATAAAGCAAAATTTTCAACAATAAAAAGTATTTGCACGCGAAAGGCTTGCATTTTCTGAGTTCAGTTCAACAATCGGCGCTTTTTCTGGGTATAAAAGGCAGCGCTTTTGCTGCTTTTCTAAAAATCCTTATCGGGAAGAGAGGGGACTATAAACTGAAACACATACAAACACATGCTTTTCTAACCATGCCCCCAAGGCGACGATTGACTGATGCGGAGAGAGGCAGAGCTATTGCATGGCTTCAGGAAGGGGTGGGGGTGAAAGAAGTTGGCAGGCGGCTTGGAGTGTCCCACTCCGTTGTCCAAAGGCTGCGGGAGCGCTTTAACAACACTGGAAGCGTCCAAGAACCAAGAAGGTCCGGACGCCCCCGCGTTACCACTGTAAGACAAGACCATTTCATCACCCTGTCAGCTCTGAGGATGAGGTCCGCTACAGCAAACACCATCAGAAGACAGCTTCACGCAGCCAGCAATGTTAACGTCAGCGACCAGACAATTCGCAACCGTCTACACGAGGCAAACCTGCGATCAAGACGACCAGCAGTACGACCTTTGCTCACCCCAGCTCATCGTGCAGCGCGTTTGGCCTGGGCTCGGCGTCATTTGGTGTGGACTAGGCAACATTGGTCAAGGGTGCTCTTTACAGACGAGTCTCGGTTCTCCTTGTCTTTCAACGACCGTCGAGTGAATGTTTGGAGGCGTCCACAGGAGCGTTTTGCTGATGCGACGGTGCGCGAGCATGACCGCTTTGGTGGTGGATCTGTCATGATGTGGGGTGGCTTCGCATTAAACTTCAGAACACCCCTGCTCCAAATTCATGGCAACTTAAACGGTATTGGCTACAGGGATGACGTCCTACAACCTAGGGTTCTCCCAGCTCTGCGGGCCATTGGGGAAGATGCCATACTACAGGTGGATAATGCCAGACCCCACCGAGCGCTTATCATCAATGACTTCCTGCAGCAACAGCATGTCATAAGGATGGATTGGCCGGCTCGATCATCCGATTTGAACCCCATAGAATATCTGTAGGATATCTTGGGTCGACAGACATGGGCAAACCTCCCTCCAGGAGCTAACCTTGAAGTTCTGGCCCAAGTTCTCCAGCAAGAGTGGTTGGCCATCCCAGGAAACATCCTCCATAACCTGATACGGTCCATGAGACAACGATGCCAAGACTGCATTGATGCAAACGGTGGCCACACCCGATACTGACTCTATAGATTTTTGGTTTCTAAAGTTTTGATTTCGTACATGAGGGGTATGTCCAGTTAAATTGAATTTACTCGAATTTTAAGCGACTGATGTCTAAAATCTTTTTTGGTTTTGATGCAGAAATGATAGCAATAAAATTTGATGAACTAATAAATTGAATTCGTGTTTCTGATTTAAAGAGAGACCCATTTGTCCAAGTGGCCCTTGTATTATTTTGAGTAGTATAGTTTTGATGGCCCATACTGTGGGAATGTTAGTAACTCTTGTTCTTATAAATTTGGTCGTTAAAGTCTTGATTATTACATTTGCTTTTTGTTCTTGTTGTTATATTTTTTTATTATTCAAAACAAACAAACATTGCTCTTGGTAATGTTTATATTGTACACTGTTGGCTACAGGGAGAGGGGATGGGGGAGGGGGAGGGAGGGGGGCACTGTAGGGGTTATGGCCTGTCAGTAAACAAAAAGGCAGTGTCAGTGTTTCTTCTTCTTCTTCTTTTTTTTTTCTTCTTCTTATCATCATCATCATTTCAGAATTGCACCAACACGCCATGTGGCACACTAATAACATTTCGTAAGGTCGGTTAATGATCATCATTTTACTAAGAATAGATAGATCCTAGTCCCAGTAACCACCCAATCCTTCAAGTCAATAAATGAATGTATGATTCCTTAGTCGATCAATTTCAGGTCCAAATAGATTAAAACAAACGGACAATATAAAGTGCAATGGTCAGCAAATAGTCAATTCATTCAATCAAATTAAAATGCAAGAAAACGTACAATTGAACATTGTTCGCTTAATGGGATCAAGGGTTTAGGCTCAGTCTTAAAACAAATAAACACATTAAGCAACAACTCAATGGAGAGTTGCCTAAATGAAATAAAAATTATGTAGACTCTAGCGTCGTTTGAAATAGCAAAGCAGAACACGAAGCAGTCTTCTTTCGAGTGCCTAGATTGGGAAAATCACATGCAAAGCACAATCCTATTATTGTTTCTGATATGTTATGCATATTACTCGACATGCTTAGCCGTAAAATTCAGATATCGTAGTGTGCTTATGGGAAACTCGGCAGGTATTTGATGCTGTTGACTCCTTGCAGAAGTTACGCCATAGCTATATATCCTAATAGAATATTGTAGCCGGAGTTCTGGATTTTCCAGCTCAGCTCTGGGACGGTCTGTGGAGTGAGTCAACGCCCGAACGCTTGCTCCCGTGGAAAAAAGGAAATCAACCAGAATCTACCTCACCACTATCCTATCCTATCTTGTCCCATAACCCGAAGGTCGTAGGGGCACCACAGATGATCGCTTAACCAGCATACTCCATCTTTCTCTGTCCTCAGCAGCCCTCATGGCTTCGCTCAGTGTCAAACCAGTCCATTCTCGAATGTTGTCCTCCCACCTCTTTTTCGGTCTCCCCCTTCTTCTACCTCCTTGCACTGTGCCTTGCAGAATGGTCTTTGCAAGGCCTGATGATCTGGTGACGTGGCCATACCATCGGAGTTTCCGTTTCTTCACCACTGTGAGCAGGTCATCGTGTTGTCCAATGGCTTGTGTGATGGTCTGTCGGACTTCAACGTTGGTGATGTGTTGGGTATAGGAAATGCACAGAAGTCTTCTGTAGCACCTCATCTCCATGCTTTGTATTCTTCGTTGGAGATCTGCTGTGAGGGTCCATGCTTCGCAAGCATATAGGAAGATGGAGATGACCAGAGAGCGCAGCAGTCTTACTTTGGAATGTAGACTGATGGTTCTGTCTTTCCAAATGGGCTTCAACCTTGTCAGGGCAGCAGTTGTTTGTGCGATCCTGGAGAGGACTTCCTGTCGAGACCCATTGTCTGACACAATGGCTCCTAAATATTTGAAGCTGTGCACTGTGTTGAGGGATTGGCCTTGTACTTTGATGTCCGTGTTGATGCCATTGGTGTTGTTGGTCATCATTTTGGTCTTCTCCGCACTTATTTCCATTCCATAAGCTCTGGAGGTGGTGTCAAGCCTCTGTACAAGCTGTTCAAGTTCTTGTTCCTCTCCAGCCAATCCATCAATATCATCCGCAAAACGAAGATTGGAGATTGCTCTGCCCCCTATACTGACTGTGCCTTCGTGATCTGCAAGAGCATCTGACATGATGCGCTCTAGGAAGATGTTGAAGAGTGTTGGAGAGAGTAGGCATCCTTGACGCACACCGATTGTTGTTCTGAACCAGTTCCCGATGACGCTGTTATGGAGGACTGCACTGGTAGCCTTGTCATACAGGCTTTTGATGACTTCAATAATTTTAGGGCTGATGTTGTACACTTTCATGGTTGCCCATAGAGCTGCATGTCTTCTTGAAGTCTATGAACACATGATATAGATGTTGTTGGTGCTGTAGGTATTTCTCACAGATTATTCTGAGGTTGAAAATCTGTTCAGTGGTACTTCGCCCTGCCATGAATCCTGCTTGTTCTTCAGCTATGATTTGTTCAGCTTGTGGTTTCAACCTGTTGAGTATTATTTTCAGGAGGACCTTGCTGGGATGGCTGATGAGGCTGATGGTGCGGTAATTTTCACACTCCTGAAGGTTACCTTTTTTGGGAAGAGTGATGACAAGCGACTGGGTCCATGGTGTAGGCCATTCCCCACTCTGCCAGATCTTGTTGCAGATAATGGTGAGAGCATCAGTCATCGCTTCTCCTCCTGCTTGTAGCAGTTCCGCTGGTATGTTGTCCACTCCCGCTGACTTCCCTTTCTTCAGCGATTGCACTGCTGCCTCAACTTCTTCCCGGAGAATTGGGAGGATTTCTTCTTCTTCTCTGCTCTCGGGACATGCTAGAACTGATGGGTCTCCATTTGGTGTATGGTTGTAAAGGTCAGAGCAGTACTCTGTCCATCTGTCCAAGACTTCTTGTTCTTCTGTAAGGCAAATGCCAGACTTGCTTTGGATAGTGGAGACTTTGGGCTGTTTAACACTTGTCAGCCGCTTCACAGTCTGGTAGGCCTTCTTGCTGTTGTTCTTGTTCAGATTGTTCTCTATTTCCTGGCATTGATCTTCTATCCAGTTCTCCTTTGCTGTGCGCATGCCTTTTCGGATGTCATTGTTGATTTTTCGGTAGACATCAGCTCCCTGTGAGGTGTTCTTTTTCTTTTTTAACTCTCTTCGTTTATCACACAGATCCAAAAGTTCAGGTGTGATCCACGGCTTCTTCTTTGGTCGGTGCTTGCCAAGGATCTCAGTGGCGGCATCTGTTACAGCTGAGTTGAAGGTATTGGTCATGGTGTTGACATCTACTTCGCCTGCCCCCAAAATAAGCAGTGGTGCAAATTTCCCTCCAATTGTGGCCTGAAATATTTTTGCCACCTCCGGGTCTTGCAGTTTGTCCAGGTCGAACTTCAGCCTAGTGCACTTTGCTGTATTTACTCTCTTCAAATGGAGCCGGAAAGACATCATCACGAGATCGTGGTCACTTCCAATGTCTGCTCCTGGAAAAGTGCGTGTCCTGCCAATGTTGATGCTTGATCTGAAGCGTTTCTTGACCATGATGTAGTCGATCTGGTTGTGATGTTCCCCGCCGGGACTGTGCCATGTCCATCGTCTGGATTTTTTGTGGAGACCAAGCGTGTTTGCCAGTACCAGATTGTTGTATCTGGCAAACCCCAATAGCCTCAGACCCCTGTCATTTGTCTCGTTGTTGCAGTGGGGTCCGCATGTGTCTCCCCAGTTGTGGTGCGCATCTTGGCCAACCTTGGCATTCCAGTCGCCTTGCACTATGACTATGTCCTTCTTCGGCACTTGGTCAAGGACCGCCTGTATATTTTCATAAAAATCCTCCACTTCGCTGTCTTCATAGTCTGATGTTGGGGCATAGGCCTGGATGATGGTAATGTTGAAAGGGGTTGCTCTCAGACGGATGGTAATGAGTCTACTGGAGACTGGGCGGCAACCCATGACAGTGGCTAGAATGTTCTTGTGGACCAAGAATCCAACGCCGTGTTCGTGCCTGTCATCTCTACCGCTGAAATAGAGCTTGTGGCCTTTGTCAGTCGTTGTTTCACCTAGGCCTTTCCAGCGCAGTTCGCTGATACCTAGAACGTTCCATCGATAGTGGTCCAGCTCGTGGGCCAGTTCTTCTAATTTTCCTTCCGCAGTTAGGGTCCTGACATTCCAGGTTCCTATGACGATGTTGTTTCTCGTGCGGATCTTGCTAGTTTGTCCATCAGTAGCATACTTTTCACCTCCGTCCTGGTGGCCAACGGAAGGCGCGGTCCTTGTGTAGCCGGGCGACGACCGATCCGGCATGGAATTAGTGGATAGCCTCATCATGTGTTGTGTCTTGGGCAAAAAAGACCTGGCAGGGCCCAATCCTCTCCAGGCTGTTGGCCACAGCCGAAATCCACGAATACAGTGTGGCTCGCCTTGGCCCTGAGCACGTGGTCGTTGAACCTGTAGTAACGTGAGGTTCCTCCGCCCTGGCCGGTGACTTCTGTGTAGAAGACTTTCGCCCAGTGATGCCGTGCTAACATCACCACGTCCGGCCCCATAGCTACCAGACTCACCTGATCATCCTGAGAGTGACCAGACCCCATCAGAGTGACCACCAGACTCAAGCAATCACCGAAACTGAGAGCTAAGTCTCCTCCCAACTGCAACTGATGTCAAAACCACTCGGAATACTATGGTACCAACAAACTTACAAACTATATAGCACATGATGAAGTCTTGCTAAAGAACTTTCCCAGCACATTGGACAGTTTATAATTATTAATTACATTTAATTGTTAGAATTTGTGTTGAAAATATAGTTGAAATAACATACATACTACTTGCGTCATTCAATTTGTATTGTTGTGTGTCCACTAGCTCTTGTTCTCTTGAGACCAATTAAACTAGTCGCTTGACTAGCAAAACTCATGTCTTAATTGAGCCATTGATACTTTGAAACTCGAGAACAAATATAAATTATTTTGTGACCCAAACACCGTGATTTAGTCTCTCACAGCGGTTAGGAATCTTGGTAAAGAACGACTGATAGAGAGATAGCTAAACGCCTCATCTATGGATGGATCCTAATCGCCTTGTAAGATAATCGTATCATCGGATCTCATCATCATCATCATCATCATCATCATCATCATCATCATCATCATCCCCCGCAGTACACTCAGACCATCTCTTTCACACACACACACACGCACACACGCACACATACCCACACACACACACGCACACACACACACACACACACACACACACACAACACACAGAGAGATTTCTGAACACCCAGAAATGTTTATTTACACAACACCGATTGACATGTAATTGTTGATCTAAAAATGTAATTGAATCGTCCAAATCGAATGCACTGAAGAAAGACGTCTAACAAATATCAACCGTAATCTTTGGAAGCATGCATTCAGCATCACAGAAATTAAAGCATCTAACAGCATTTCCAATACTTCCCTTTAATTCAGAACGCAGAACAAATATAAAAGGCTATAAATATTCAATCTCACATATATAAAACGGACTAAATATTACAATGTCTAGTTAAAATAAATACATTAAAATGTATCATTCCTGTAGAAAATTAGGTGATTCGATATTTTTTATCCTATGGTTGCTGTTAATCAATGTTAATTTAATTAACCTAAAAGAACGATCAGGCTAATAATTTCTTAAGGATGATTAGTTCCCGAGCTTCAAGCTCAGCTCAGGCGCTATTGTTTTTGGCTTTGTCCGGCTTCCGGATGTGACATTTTCGCACTTTTCTCTGAAGCTAACAGACGCATTTCTTTGAAGCTTGGTTCAAAAATAGTGAACCTTACCAGAGAACAAAAAAGTATGCATATCGGATAACGTCATCATGGTGACCTCATAATTTGTTGTGTGGTTTTTTTTCTCTTTCTAATCCTAGTTCTCCCAAACTACTGGAGGATTTGGTTTAAGTTTAGTATGTACTTAAACTTTACCGATGTCTCCAATATAAAACCAAACTTATGCAAATTGAGTGACGTAAAAATAAAATTTTAAAATATTGTAACACTATTTTTAAACTGTGTATATAATTAGAGTGTACGCCCCTACGACCTCCGGGTTACGGGACAGGATATCATAGGATAGAGTGTACAGATGCCTTGAGCCTTAAACAAAATGATGGTATATTGAGTGACGTCATCGTGTGAAGTCATTATGGTGATGTCATAATTTCTTTAGATTTTTTCTTTGTAATACTATTTTCTCCAAAACTACTGGAGGGATTTTGTTCAAGTTTGGTATACACTTAGACTTTACCCATGTCTTCAACGTAAAACCAAACTTACGCAAAACGAATGAAGTAATCATGATGACGTCACCCTATTCTTTTTTTTTTTTTACATTTCCTTTATTATTTTTTTTAAACTTCGTATGTAATTAGAGTGTACAGATGCCTTGAACCTTGAAACTATAGTTATATTGAGTGATGTCGTCGTGTGACGTAATCATGGTGATGTTATAATTTATTGTTAAAAATTATTATTTTGAAATAAACTGCTATTAGCGTAGTCTTGTATGTGCACTTTAGAGTTGTAGTCCCAGGTTAGAGTTTCGGCTCTTAGCCAATCAAAGCTTGAGACAATGGACTGGAAGCAAAATACCAGCGAAGACATACAGGAGCGTACTATCAGGAACTCGCCCCAGTGACTGGACGAGTCTTCTTGATAAGCCCCAGTCTCAGTGATTGGCGTAACCTTGTTGCGGCTTCACTATACTGACAGAAGTACATTTTGGAAAGGATCGGTGGTCAGTCTTCACACTTCAGAGGATGTGTTCCCATGATCCTCTACCATTATGGACGTGCTGAGCGGAGTGACGGTTGTGTTGAGACTAGCGTCAAAACATGGCGAGGGAACGGCTCCAATGGGGATGCGAGACATGACCCTGTCCGGCACATTGTCGTCGATAGTGAGTTGTTTGTTCAAAGCCAAACTCTTACCACCACCGATCTTGGAGCCTGTGGAAACAACTGATGCCCTTGGGTGGCGCGGCATGGGACGACTCTCCGTCAGGCTACGCAGAATAAGTGGGTGGTTTCTGAAGCTTTCTCTCTTCCTCTTGCTAGACATGACGTTGTGCTGTATCGCTTCCTGCGCGGCCATTTCATGGCAGCGGTTCATGATGCTAGCTGCCATGTCTCGCTGGAAGGCATCGTCCTGGTACAGGAAGCACTTTCGGCACACGGTCTTTTTCAGCTGAAAACGGAACTCCTCGTGTCTAATCGCTAGTACTAAGACCAGTGAAACATTGCTGAAGTACCAGATCACGGATAAAGACGTCATGGCTACAAACACTTGGGAGTGCGCAGAGTCGCCGTGTCTTCCGACCACTGGGTAAGACATGAAGCCGATGTAGATCGTCAGCACGGCCATAGCGGTATGTACCACTGTGACGGTCACGCAGATGATGACAAGCGATTTAGCGAGATGGACACGTTTCTCCTTCACTGCGAGGGTGTAGACGCTGGTGGAAGACGACTCGTCTTCCGAGGCAGACACGATCATGTTGCAGCGGTTGGAGCGGATCCAGAAGATGAACAGCATGAGCAGCAGCACTAAGTCGCTGAAGAGATCGCAGAAACCTTTCACCTTGAAGGTTTCCGGGTACATAACGGTCTCGCAGTTCACGTGGAAGCCACTATAGATAATGAGGTTTTCAACCAGGACCAGAATCCAAACGGATCCCTGCAAAGCCACCTCTACCGGCATTGAGTGTTGCAGCTTGGTCATCAGCTCGCCGCTCTCATGTAGGATGAGGGCATAAACTGCCATCAGCGTCTGTCCCCAGCCAACAAGGCCTTCCGTCAGCGACTGAGTGATCTGCATCATCATCATCATCATCATCATCATCATCATCATCATCATCATCATCATCATCATCATCATCATCATCGTCATCATCGTCGTCGTCGTCGTCATCATCACCTTTATCATCATCATCATCATTATCATCATCATCATTTTTTTTTTTAAATCATGATGCAGTGCGTATTTCAAGCTCAGATTTAAGTTAAGGCCTCGCATTTTGATTAAAAACGTGTAATAAAACAAATTAGCTAGTGATGTTAACCATCATCTTATTAGTTAACGTTATGTTATCAAACCATAAGAAGCGACGACATGGCTAGGAATGCCACACCACCGATACGGATATCCAAGCAGTTCAAAGGGACATGACAATTATTAGAAACTTTTCCCGAATGTGCGGTAAGTGTCCTCAGTCCTGCAGCAGTAGCAGGGGCGATCACGGTCAGAGAAGGGGAGAGGGAGTGGGGAACGGGGGGGGGGGGAGGGGGAGAAGGTGCACCAACAATTTTTAAACGCTAATGTTCGGTTTTCCTTCTGAGCTCTAACAGGCAGCGGCCGTCAAAGAATTGGCAAAAGCTGTAGCTGCACTTTGGCTTTTTCCTTTTCTTTGTGTGTGTGTGTGTGTGTGGGGGGGGGGGGGGGGGTGCGTGTGTGTGTGTGTGCGTGTGTGTGTGTGTGTAGGAAGGAGGAGAAATGGAGAGGAGGTGCATGTGCACCCAATGCACCTCCTCTCGTCCGCCACTGGTAGCTTTGATTTGCAATTGTTTATTGTCAAATATTTGATTGGATTAAAAGACCTTTTTTCTGTCCTATGTAACAGTCTATTGTGCTTTCACCCAAAACAGTAATTATAAATATTTACAAGTTTAAATCACAGTCACATCGGCAGAACTGAGGACACTCACTGCGCGTTCGTGAACATTTTCAAGTAATGGTTATGTCCCCTGGATCTGCTTTCATTTCCTTATCAGTGGTTGTGCGTATGTCCTTGTGCTTACCTTTCCTTTACTTTAGAATAAAAAAAAGTGATACAGTTACTTCTTTCTTCTTTTAGGTCAGCAAATTCCAAAAGTTATAATACTATAGTATAGGCATTCTCGAGAAAACGGCGGCCTACAGCAGTTTTTTAAAGTTCAAGGTCTGCTTAATACGGATCTGCCGTATACCAGTTGTTACGACTGAGACACGCAGTACAAGTTGCTGTCTACTTACGTATTTGCTGTTATGTTACTTTTCTCTCAAGTTTGGCGCTCTACAATTCAGAAATGATGCTCTAACTTGAAAAGTAGTACGAGATCACAGACCTTTGGGAAGCGGGTGGGAATGGGGGAGAAAGGGGGGAAGGGGCATTGTTTGCTTTGAACTAAACCTCATTTCGACAATTTCTACCAAATTTAATTCTTACATAATCTACCGGTTAAATGACTAGATTATTTTATGAAACGATCGAAAATGTCGCTGTTCAATGCGCGAGACTGAAACACAGCAGGTTGCGAAAGCAGGATCAAACCCACATCGCTCAAAGCCAAATTAATGATCCACGTGGTTTTTTTTAAATTTACCTTATTGTCCCTTTTTCCATAGGGAAATTCTGGGCCGCTTCCCCTGGGGAAAGCGTAGTCGCAGCCTGTGGCTCGCCCAAACCCAACCCACCTAACATTAGTTGCGATTTTGAAATTTTGCTGGGGGAGCAAACCGGAGTACCCGGAGAAAATCCATGAGACCTTGCCCGAGTCGAAAGTAAATAATATTCGGAGAAACATAACGCCCAGATGCTGGATGGAACCCACACCTGTCAGGCGCCATTGGTTTCTGGCCTGTGGACAAGGCAAGTTAGTCCCGCCTTTGGCCACAACGCTCGCCACAACGCTCGCTACACATTCAGTGTACCTGTACAAATACCCTAACCACTCACCTGTTTCATAAAGCACTCGGTTATAGAAAGTTTTGAAGTGCTGATAAGGTCTACAAAATTGGTGCGTATGAAGGCACAAGCCATGATGAGGATGAGAACCGCTTGGTGAGTTATCAATCTTTGCACTGGCCGATGGAAACCCACGCCGGGCTCTGAACAAAAATCATCATCATCATCATCATCATCATCATCATCATCATCATCATCATCATCATCATCATCAGAAGAAGAAGAAGAAGAAGAAGAAGAAGAAGAAGAAGATAAAGAAGAAGAAGAAAATACACTTTTTCGTTCATGCCTATGCATTCAAGGGAGAGAAACGGCTGAAAGACTGCAGCAGTTCAAGGGAGAGAAACGGCTGAAAGAATACAGCAGTTTCACATCTACAGTGTCTTCTTTCCCCTTTTGCAAAAGAATCAAAGACCGGATAGGTAACCGTTGTTATAACGGCCTACTAGCGCCAAAACCCAGAGTTATCATTGTCACGAGATAATTGAAATTAACAAGTGTTCTGTGTAATTTACAGAGATACCGGTAAAGAGTTAATGAATAATTATCAGTATCTGCCACGCCGTCCTAGCGCCCAAACCTGATAATTACAAATATTATGAGATAATTACAATTATCATTGAAAAATTACAAATATCTTCGCGTGATCATGTTTATTTTTCAGTTTTGGCTCTTGCAATCCGTCTGGGAATGGGCCAAAACCGAAAATTTTAATTTTCGTTTGATAATTACATTTTTTACGTGTTAATTGTAAATATGTCGTTAATATTTGTAATTATCACATGATATTTGTAATTATCATGCATGCAGCTCTATGGGCAACAATGAAAGTGTACAATATCAGCCCTAAAATTATTGAAGTCATCAAAAGCCTGTATGACAAGGCTACCAGTGCAGTCCTCCATAACAGCGTCATCGGGAACTGGTTCAGAACAACAATCGGTGTGCGTTAAGGATGCCTACTCTCTCCAACACTCTTCAACATCTTCCTAGAGCGCATCATGTCAGATGCTCTTGCAGATCACGAAGGCACAGTCAGCATAGGGGGTAGAGCAATCTCAAATCGTTTTGCGGGTGACATTGATGGATTGGCTGGAGAGGAACAAGAACTTGAACAGCTGGTACAGAGGCTTGACACCACCTCCAGAGCTTATGGAATGGAAATAAGTGCAGAGAAGACCAAAATGATGACCAACAACACCAATGGCATCAACACGGACATCAAAGTCCAAGGCCAATCCCTCAACACAGTGCATAGCTTCATATATTTAGGAGCCATTGTATCAGACAATGGGTCCTGACAGGAAGCCCTCTCCAGGATCGCACAAATAACTGCTGCCCTGACAAGGTTGAAGCCCATTTGGAAAGACAGGACCACCAGTCTACATTCCAAAGTAAGACTGCTGCGCTCCCTTGTCATCTCCATCTTCATATAGTCTAATGCTTGCGAAGCATGGACCCTCACAGCAGATCAGAAGAATACAAAGCATGGAGATGAGGTGCAACAGAAGACTTCTGGGCATTTCCTATACCCAACACATCACCAACGACGAAGTCCGACAGACCATCACACAAGCCATTGGACAACACGATGACCTGCTCACAGTGGTGAAGAAACGGAAACTCCGATGGTATGGCCGCGTCGCCAGATCTTCAGGCCTTGCAAAGACCATTCTGCAAGGCACAGTGCAAGGAGGTAGAAGAAGAGGGAGACCGAAAAAGAGGTGGGATGACAACATTCGAGAATGGACTGTTTTGACACTGTGAGAAGCCATCAGGGCTGCTGAGGACAGAGAAATATGGAGTATGCTGGTTAAAAGATCATCTGTGGTGCCCCTACGACCTCCGGGTTACGGGACAGGATAGGATAGGATAGGATTTGTAATTATCAGGTTTGGGCGCTAATAGGCCGTCATAACGTGAATTACACAGAAAACGTGTTATTACTATAATCATTGATACATGTAAATGTACGTTTTGGCGCTAGTAAGTCGCCTTAGTCAGAATTAAGCATGATGACGTAAAAAATGTAATTATGAAGTGAAAAGTGTAATCATTATGTGATAATTACTATTTTCGATTTTGGCGCATTTCCAGGCGGATTGCTAGAGCCAAAATTGAAAATTAAACATGATCACGCAAAGATATTTAGAAGTTTTCAACGATAATTGTAATTATCCCATGATCTTTGTAATGATCTCATGACATTTGTAATAACCAGATTTTGGCGCTAATAGGCCTTCATACGTTGCATTTGGCACAGGTGTTCGTCGACTCAACCTTGTTCAAAAGACATTCCTGTGTTTGAAAATTTAACAGAAATGTGACGGGTCTGAAAGTAGCCTTCGCATAATTATGACTTGATATTTCCGTGAATGTTTGTTGAATCGGTTGAGTCGCCTTCTTTCAGCAGAAGTGTTATAGTTTGTTCAGAGAGACTTGAAAAGGGCGGTTCACGAAAGTCTGAGGATAGGATAATTTAATACTTTGATATAATATGATAGAGAAACTTGCGCCTGAGGACTAAGATTGCATTTTATTAGCTTTGGCACAATTTCTTATCACCCCTCCCCCCCCCCCCCCCCCCAATAAAAAAAATAAATAAAATAAAAAGCCGAACAGACTGCGTGCATGGGTGATTGAAATGACGACATGGTGGAATAAAAGGTAATATTTTACACAAACGATTCCGAGTAAGATGGCACATTTTAGGAAGCAGAAAACAATAATTATGCAGAATTATTTCTTTATTTATTTGCACACTAATATAATATTATGTACTGTTTAAGTTTTAAAAAAAATATTAATAATAAGCCTAATACACGCACGTGATATTCCCATAAGGAGAAAAATGTTTGTGGGCAGGAGCAGTATTCCTACCAACAGGCCGACAAGATTGAGGGGCAGACGGCCTTGACCTTCAAACGATTCGTCCAACACCATTTTCTGCAACTGAATAATAATAATAATAATAATAATAATAATAATAATAATAATAATAATAATAATAATAATAATAATAATAATAATAATAATAATAATAATAATAAGGCAAGGGGAGATCGTGGTGTCTATGTGCGTGTGTGTTCGCCTGCCAACCTAGTTATGTCCATTATTCTGTGCAATCTGTCAACCAACCTGGCTGCTCGTCTCAATGGCCAGCAGCTGTGTAGCCTATCAGTAATGATGCAGGCTAAGGTCTACAGACAGAATCCACAAGTATGAAGGTTGTGGTCGAGAAGAAGTAGACGACGAAGATGATGATGATGATGATGATGATGATGATGATGATGATGATGATGATGATGATGATGATGATGATGATGATAATGATGATGATGATGTCCACAACAGAGTAGTCTACAACAACGTAATTTACAGACTCGCCGAGAACCCTCATGACGTTGATCGTGGGCCCCCAAGAAGAATTAAGTTACTGCTGAAGAAAGCGCTACATTTACTGCTAAGTAGTAGGATTTTATTACCGGTTCAATCGTGCTACTATGTGTTAACTTCACATACTTATCTGTTCGATTATCTGTCCAGCAAAATTCAAGATACTATGCAGTCTCTATCTGATCCCCAGCGTCGAAGATTTTGTGGTCGATTCCTCTCATAAAATTGTAGTAACCAACAAAAGTTTGCCTTCTTTAGTATAGATCGTTGAAGTTTTTATGAACATAGGGCTGGCAAACTTATAAAGCTGAAATTCAAGTCAATTTTAGGTGCGTAATGACTACACAAACGTGACAGACTTCAATGTTGAGTTTCCACGGACGGATCTAGGGCAAAATTCCAAGATGGTGAGTTGAGTGGCGTCATCAATTCTAAAGATGACGTGAGATGAAGTTTTTTTTTTAATTTTTTTTTTCATAACGTCAGCATAGACGATTTCTAGACATGTTAGGCACAGGCCTTGGACTATCCTATCCTATCCTATCCCGTAACTCGAAGGTCGTTGAGGCACTACAGATTATCGTTTAACCAGCCTACGTGCTCCATCTTTCTCTGTCCTCAAAAACCCTCATGGCTTCGCTCAGTGTCAAGCCAGTCCATTCTCGAATGTTGTCCTCCCACTTTTTCCGTCTCCCTCTTCTTCTGCCTCCTTGCACCGTGCCTTGCAGGATGGTCTTTGCAAGGCTGATGCTTTGGTGATGTGGCCATACCATCGGAGTTTCCGATTCTTCAACACTGTGAGCATGTCATCGTGTTGTTCAATGGTCTGTCGAACTTCGTTGTGGGTGATGTGCTGGGTGTATGAAATGCCCAGAAGTCTTCTGTAGCACCTCATCTTCATGCTTTGTATTCTTCGTTGTAGGTCTGCTGTGAGGGTCCATGTTTCACAAGCGTATAGGAAGATGGAGATGACAAGGGAGCGCAGCAGCCTTACCTTGGAGTATAGACTGAGGGTCCGGTCTTTCCAAATGGGCTTCAACCTTGCTATCCTGGAGAGGACTTCATTTCGGGCTCCATTGTCTGACACAACGGCTCCTAAATATTTGAAGCTCTGCACTGTATTGAGGGATTGGCCTTGAACTTTGATGTCCGTGTTGATGCCATTGGTGTTGTTGGTCATCATTTTGGCCTTCTCTGCACTTATTTCCATTCCAAAGGCTCTGGAGGTGGTGTCAAGCCTCTGTACCAGCTGTTCAAGTTCTTGTTCCTCGCAGCCAATCCATCAATGTCATCCGCAAAACGCAGGTTGGATATTGCTCTTCCCCCTATGCTGACTGTACCTACGTGATCTGCAAGAGCATTTGACATGATGCGTTCCAGGAAGATATTGGACAATGTTGGAGAGAGTAGGCATCCTTGACGCACACCGATTGTTGTTCTGAACCAGTTTCCGATGGCGCTGTTGTGGAGGACTGCACTGGTAACCTTTTCATACAGGCTTTTGATGACTTCGGTAATTTTAGGGCTGATGTATATTCTCATAGTTGCCCACAGAGCTGCATGCCATACTCGGTCAAGCGCTTTCTTGAAGCCTGATATAGATGATGTTGGTGCTGTAGGTATTTCTCGTAGATTCTTCTCAGGTTGAAAATCTGTTCAGTGGTACTGAATCCTGCTTGTTCTTCAGCTATGTTTTGTTAAGCTTGAGGTGTCAAATTGTTGAGTATTATTTTCAGGAAGACCTTGATGGGATGGCTGATCAGGCTGATGGTGCGGTAATTTTCACACTCCTGAAGGTTACCTTTTTTGGGAAGAGTGATGACAAGAGACTGGGTCCACGATGTAGGCCACTCCCCACTCTGCCAGATCTTGTTACAGATAATGGTGAGGGCTTCAATCATCGCTTTTCCTCCTGCTTGAAGCAATTCCGCGGGTATGTTGTCCACTCCCGCTGACTTCCCTTTCTTCAGCGATTGCACTGCTGCCTTAACTTCTTCTTGGAGAATTAAGAGGATTTCTTCTTCTTCTCTGTTCTTTGGACATGCTAGAACTGATGGGTCTCCGTTTGGTGTGTGGTTGTAAAGGTCAGAGACGCTCTAGACACTAACAAAGATTCAAAGAAAGTAAGACAAAACCTATTCGTTTTTGTGAATGCTAATTCTTCTTGGTGGAATGTAATTATTGTGAATAATGATGTAGTCTACAAAATTAAACTAACACGTAGAAACGGGTGTCTTAACAAACATGGAAAGACAAGATGGAAAGCCATTCATATGTATTTCCAAACACGCATAACAATTGTTCATTTTCATAATTTTATGTTCTCTTTCCGCTTCTTATGATTACATAAAGAAGCAAAATGAAAACATGAAACAACTGGCTACTCGTAGAACTATCTGCATCCAAACATAATAAAAATCAACTCGGTAAAACTAAAAGAAAAAATAAATACAGCTCAAGAAGTGTTTATATAATTATGGACTTCAGTGACCTCGACCTTTGCTATAGTAATATATAATTATGAATACTACCAAAGGCTGAGAAATAGTTAAAGTGCGTTTGAGGTCATAATTTTGTAATAGATAGCACAATGTTTTAGCAAAACATTATTGGCCTCGGTGACCTTAACCTTTTAGAAAGGTCAAATACGATGGCACATGAAATTCGCAACTAATCTATGGAATGTTCCTTTGAAGTTTAAACAAAATAGGTGCAGTTGTTCTTGAGATATGGCGTGCGACGGACCGACCCTTTTGGTTCGTTACGATTCCCGACTATTTCTATTTCAAAGTATTTCCAGATTCATCTTGAATACAATAATGAAACATTCTAAAAGAAACAATATAAATCATACATAGAAGGAATGTAATAAAAGAGATAGATGCAAGTGAAAAGGAATGGAAACAGATCCATTAGGAAAAAAAAATAAAAACGTAACACCGTAAGGTTTTACATACGTGTTCTTTATTTATACTGACGTGTTGGCATACTTATAATAACGATAAACATAATTAAATAGGATTATTAGAATTGTACGACGTGTAGTATACAAGTGTTTGAACAGAGGTAAGATTGGCAGTTCATTTTCTTCGTGACTAAACAGTGCACAATTTGTTTGTACATTTAAAAAAAAGTACTACCTGTACACACTGACAAGGGAAACTGGGAATTGTCACTACAAGTATTCCAACTACAAAACAAATTCACTTCAAAACTTATGTACCGATACTACAGCTAAAAGCTACGATCGTTTTTTGGGGAAAGACTACTGATAACTACTTGTTACATGTACAACAAGCATAGAATTAGTGAGACCTTCAAAAAAAAAAAACTAATTTAAAAATTGCCATTCCTTTTTCGTTAGAACCTTCTGCAAAGATGATTGTAGAAACGCGAAGTCTGCACTGTGGATTATGTAAGAGGTTGGTATAAACTCCGATGGTATGGCCACGTCACCAGATCATCAGGCCTTGCAAAGACTATTCTGCAAGGCACAGTGCAAGGAGGTAGAAAAAGAGGGAGACCGAAAAAGAGGTGGGAGGACAACATTCGAGAATGGAATGGTTTGACACTGAGCGAAGCCATCAGGGCTGCTGAGGACAGAGAAAGATGGAATATTCTGGTTAAATGATCATCTGTGGTGCCCCTACGACCTCCGGGTTACGGGACAGAATAGGATAGGATAGGGTAGTATAAACAAGATGCATAATTTAGAATGAAGTAACTAATCACCTATCGTCTTCAAGTTATCTTATAGAAATTAAACTGCAAAACTGCTAGGTATTAACAAAAAACAAACTTTTGGCACCATGTTCTGGATTTAATGATAGGATCTAAAAACGAAAGAAAGAACTTAACTGGCTACATTTCTTTAAGAAAACATTCTATTAACAGTCGCGAATGGTCACGCATGGCTGGACACAAATGCCAAAAATGAAGATTAGACTGAACGTAAGTGCGCAGGGGATTGCAATCCTGCAGATGTTGGATCTGAGGGAAGACAATTTCAATTATGTATCGTTCGTCATACAATCATCATACAAAGTCTGCCTTCGTCAAGAAGTCGGCTACTTCAGTGCTATGTTCATCCTAAGGTGTTTTCTTCAGGACAATCTAATGTTCTTTTTTTTTTAAATGAATCCAAAATGTTAAGGAGGCGGAAGTGAGAAGGGCTATGGGAACATTGCTGTAGAGGGGAATGCTATGGGGGAAAAGCATTCTGTTGAGAGGAAAGCTACTGAAATCAGAATGTGTGTGGGTGTGTGTGTGTACGTGTGTGTGTTGGAGGGGGGAGGCAAGATGCGGGCAGGGGAGGGGATATTTAATGACAACTATGTCCACAAGGAGTGCTAGGGATAAGTAAGGTGACAGTAGCAGAAAAAAAGTATTCTTTCTACAAACACTAATAGAGGAAAATATAGTAGTCTTAAAAACGCTAGTGAAATTTTTTTTTTTAAAGGTCGGGAATGTTGTCATCAATAGTTTTGGCTACACACATTAAAAATAGTAAACTGCTGAGTCAAATACAACGACTGTGAAGTCACTTTTAAACAAAAGAGGTATGAATGCTTTCGAGAAACATGCATAGGCGTAATTTGAGTATATATATGCTGCCTGTGCAGATGCCGCGAGTGAATCAGAAAGATCACAGATGGTCTGAGCACTAAAACAGCCTTCTCATTGCGCATTGCGATTTCGTTCTAAAAAGGTTGTATTATTTCGAAGGTTTTGTAAACATGTTCTGGTCAAATCCTATCTTCACAAAACCAACATACCATTAACGACTCAGAATTGCAATGTGCTTTGTTAAAATATCAGTCTTGTTACTTTAGCATAAGATTTCAAATAAAGCAAACGAAACGTCTTTATTTCCATGGACATGTGTAGTATTCTTAAACTGTTTTGAAGCCTGTATTGTAAAAACTAGCATAAGATTTTAAATGATAAAGCCAAGGCAGCGTCTTATTTTTAATTTTCAATTATGTACCAAGGCAAAAGGTACTGAGGCGAACCGGTGCGAAATGAAAACGGGGCGAATTATTACTCCCCTATACATCCTGCATCCCTTAGAACCAATTGTGTTTGGATGTTCGCGACTCAGTAGGCTAGAGAGTCTTCAAGAGCCCCAATTCCAAGGCTTTGTCTACTTTTGGTGAAAACGGGTTCAATCTAAAATTCGTATTGTTATTACATTAAAAAATAATAAAGTTGGCTTTCGTTACTCAAACCAAACACTGAAGTTTTAATTTTCAATTGTTCTGACAAAGGAGTGGTTTTCCCTGTTTAACTGTACTCCAATGCAATGGCTGCATGACCTTTGTTCCTATTTTGGAATGAAGCACGTGGCTTCAAGAGTGCATCTTTTGTGTCCGGGGTAAGAAAAGTTGTGATATAATAAAGAAAATGACCGTGCAACTTTCTCTCTCTCTCTCTCTCTCTCTCTCTCTCTCTCTCTCTCTCTCTCTCTCTCTCTCTCTCTCTCTCTCTCGGAATTTATTGATTTAAAAATTAACTATACTTTCGTTAGAGTTCATTTTTGTTGTAAGCTTATTTTTTTTAAGTGGGGCAACACTCACTATGAATGTTAAATGTATCCGTCGAGTGGGGCGTGGTCGAAGTGGGTCCCTTTAAAACGTCTCCAGATTTCCAAAAAGGGAATTCGGCAAACTATTGTTATACTGCATTACTTTGTAACTAACTGGTTTGAAGTTAAAATACTCCGAATGACAAACATAAAACTTAGGAATGTTTGGCGATACGAGCATATCGTTTATTTAACCGATGAATAAAAAGGATGCATTCTGATTCGTGTGATGTTTTGTTCAATGCTGTTTAGTTCAGAACTGTCATTCCTCGTGTGTGGATCTTAGTAATATACCAGAGTTCCTCACACCCACCCACACTCGCAGCTGTCAGTTTTGATGTGGTATTTTCCCCGTCTCGTCTTCAAGGGTGCAACAGTTTTTTTTGTTTTGTTTTTTAATTCTTTTTAATGAAGTAAAAAGGACCTGTGTCGCATAGGGTACATCATCGCTCTAGAGTCAGTGCGACAATATTTCACATCAAGGTACTGTCGCGCTACAATACTTCACATTAAATAACAACCAATGACAAACAAGTCATCGAACCATGTGAAATGTTGTCGTGCCATCGAATTTTCTGTGAAATAATGTCGCACTAAATCTATTTTATGGCGGCTCTTTTGACGTTCGATACCTGCAAACAATGCACTCGTCACATCAAGTATACAAAGATGATCTCATGGATAATAATGATTTTTATTAATGCGTTTGTGATTATTATTTCAATCCTTTTCCATAATGGTTAAATAATTATACAGAAAATAATCAGAAAAGCACGTTTGAAGTCATCTGTAAATTAAACTCTCTCTCTCGTCGATGTATGTTGAGGCTGTACACGTCAAACAGTTCAAAATCCACAAGATTGCATCCAACATTCTATGTAATCTACATACCAACACTTCAGCCTGTATTCCTTCACATTTTAAAATGCCATCGTCAACATTGTCAACAATTTGCCCCACTGCATCTGTCTTTAGTTTTGTGGTCGCCGGCTGCTATGACGTACTCGTAAAGCAACAAAATCAGCGAAAATCCAGACATATTTTCCAGCTGAGTCTCTACCATTCACGAAACTGTTTCGCAGGGCTCAGTCAACGCTGGAAAGGGGTGTGTGCCAAACAGCAGCGCGCTGCAGTTAATCGTTATTAACTGACGCAGATATGTAAGGCATTTCCAGGAAGATTCATACAGTGGCACCACGTTACTCTTTCAGTGCCATTTCCAGTGTTATGTAGCCTTTCCAAAGAACGAAATCATCGTCACGACTAGTGGCGAGGCGCAGCCATTGACGAGATTATTCACAATCAGAACGTCAGTTCCACTCGAGATACCACGATCCAATATAAAACAATTTACACGATCTAAGATGCCCTACAAGCTTTTGACAGAGCCACGTTTGAAATGCGAACACTTGCTATGATTGGCTGAGAGACTACATTCTCCTTTTTTCGATTTAAAACCGTCAACCCATCAGTGTAACTGTATATATCGCTTCTGGTCTGTCAAATTCGGCATGCATCCAATAATCTTGTCAAGTGAACGATGACAAGTTACATTCTGCTGGTAGATGCAGAAATGTGTATTATTTCTTTACGTCGTTTGTTTTTCTTTCTGACAATGTCTTTCGCATCACAGTGTCAGTAATCCATCCTTTAGTAACGTTTTACACACTAGATGTCAATCCAAAACCTCTTCGTGGATGTAATTTCGGAGGGGGATTACATTAGACGTAGGTCATACGAAATCGCCGGGGAAAAACAATCGTCTTACAGCCCATTATTTTTGATGAAAATAATCATCAAAAACATCTTCTCGCAGACGTTCATTCCACGAAAAATTGTCGGACTGTCACAAGTCATTATTAAGTTGCTGTGTCAACACAGATTCACATTTTAATTGACAAGTCCCAGTCTTATTAAATTAGAACAAACTTTACGTTGTGTTTCTTCTTCTTTTTTTGCTGCTAGTCAAAATAATCCTCGGGTTAAAGGTGGTTCACAGATGATTTCAGACGTGCCAATTATTTATCAATACGGTACACAGCACTGTTCTTAACTGATGCTATATGGTACATAAACAATATCAATATAGAGTGAAATGGTAAACGTTTGTAATATTTATACAAGGAGTATTGTGTAAGTCGCATGCTGTCGAGGATTCTCTCGAGTTCGAGTACTCAGTTCGAGACCAGGCCAATTCACATCAACGGCACAATTAAAAAATAATGGCAGTTGTAGATGATTTCAACGAAATATTGGTCTGTTAATCAACTAAGTCTCTGTACTCTCAGTCTATCCAGATACCATGTAAAGAAGTCAAAACACCGAGTTCTAATTTAAAGATCCTAATACAAACAATTTTCTTTTGATTAGCAACGCTAACATTAACAGACATCAGTTCTTCTTGACTTAACCCAGTACCAACGTTTCGCCGTTTGTTTCAAATAGTTACCCAAAAAACATAGTTCAAATTCAAACAGAACTTTTAAAATAGTTTTAGTTTCAACAGAACTTTTACAAACTGTCTTTTCACAAAATTGTTGCAGTTTGCACAGAACCTTTACACACTGTCTTTTCAGAAATAAAAATTGTTTCAGTTTGCGGAACACTTTTACAAATTGTCTTTTCAGAAAATGATATCAATTTGCACGCAACTATTACAGACTGTCTTTTCAGCTAGACGACTTTACTCAAGAAACGTTGTTCATGTTTTGAGCAGCTAAAAATAACATTTGAATCCTCAGCTGGAGGTTGTAGAGAATACTAAAGCCGCGTTTTAACAAATACAAGGGGGAAAAAAGCCATTATAATGACAAATAAAATGTCATTTGCAATAGTGACAATGACTTCTATTTACAGATCCGTAGATATAGTAAAACAGGCAAATAGCTGCAGAAGAAGGTGTGCTTATTTAATTAAACAGATTTTTAGCTTTTATAAAACTGCATAATATCAATGCCTTCATGTATTTTCATATTCCACCCTAGGTTATGAGGCGAAAATTGAAATTATTATTAGATAAAGGTAATAAAATTCTTCCCAAATACATTGTGCAGGTATCAGATATTTAGTTTTAATCACACCTACCCAAAAAAAAACTTGTGGACTCAAAGTAAAATGAACTGTTCTTGTAGTTAAAAGTAGCATGTTTGGTAGGAGATGAAATGGAACAAATTCTAGGGGTAACGTTCCAATTGCGCGCGTCTTGAATGGATAAATAAAAATACAACGTATGTAAAAATAACTGCACAGTTAAAACTGAAAATCATGAATTACTTTAATCGGCGCACGTTGCATAATTTCATTGGTAATAGTCTAGCACTTATAATTTCGCAGGCCTTCTCATTTCGCAAACTGGGAATAACAGCAATGTTCGTCAGTCAAATAAGCACACCTCCGACATCAAAGTTTGATTGTTAACAAGCTCATTGACAGCAATGTATCAAACTAATTTTAAAATATAATAAAGTAAATCACACAGTTCGCTGTCGTACTTATTATTATTATTATTATTATTATTATTATTATTATTATTATTATTATTATTATTATTATTATTATTATTATTATGTAAAGAAAACAATAATGCATCTATAGCCATTGTACAAGAAGAAGACGAAGAAGAAGAAAATTAAGGGAGATGGGCTGAGAAAAGAAGATTGAATGGGAATCATTGTTCAGAAGTCGAGGATCTTGGTCTTAAAGAAATCTTTGTACCAAATTCTTTTCCAAGGCGAATGCTATTAACTTAGACATATTTTGTTGTACGTGAAGAAAGCAGTACCATATTTTATTTCAGGAGAGAGAGGTGGAAGGCGGTAAAGTGGGAGGGGGGAGGGCATGACTGTGAAAGCAGGAGGCAGAAGAAGAAAATGAAGAAGAAGAAGAAGAAGAGGTTTTATGGCCTATGCATTTTGAGCGAGTTTCATAATAATAGTATACGCAAACAATCATAATAACGTCAATAATAACACAAAGCCAAACATTTTTTTAAAATATAAAATAACGCAAACAACAAAACTGCCCTCTACAGCAATACCATGTACACATTAAATACAAATTGTAAAGTTGTTTTCTACACCGACCCTCTTTGCGTAGCAAAACGAACAGTCGTGAAAACAAAAATCCTATTCCTACTGACCAACTCATTCGACTTTTGTTCTACACCTCTGCATGTACAGTACTACCTTGATTAAACATTACAAACAACATCTTGTAGGTTTTACATACAAGTATCCAAAACCCAACATTGCCGCGGAATTTGAGTGCGATAATGATTTACTGGGTGACACACAAACACAACATTTGCTCTAATTATATAAGGCATAATCCCTCGATGTTTTCATTAGAGTATACCACGGTAACCAACAAGACCGAAATACGAATCGAAAACTTGTTTTCCAAGGACAACATTCGCTTATCTCTAATTTGACGTTTAACTTGTGTTATAAATTTCCTTTGAGGAGTAACGTTCCCATGTTCAAAAATTTTAAAACAATTTTCTGTTAGGTCTAGTACCAAATAATATCAAAGTAATCGCGTGTTAGACTTTCGTTTAAAACTGATCTCCGTGAATTAACATAAACATGATAGGACAAAGACTAAACTTTTAATTGAAGCTAAGAAACTGTTATTTACATACAGCTTTCAGATAAACAGTATGACAGAACCTTTACCCCAGTAATGCAACAACAGCTACAATGTCCTTGAAAATTGCCTTGTTGGCTACTTTCTTATGATCACCCAATACTGATCAACTTATTGATCCCGCATGCACAACAGTCACAGCTTGCACAAAATATAAAGTAGGCATAATCGTATTATGATTATGACTAATCAGTACAATTACAATAAAACCAGAATGATAATATTAGCGATCACCTCTCTAAACATCACAAACTTGTATTCAACGTCTTGGCCGCAACCTGCGAACATATATATAGGAATGCAGCTTTTCCCATTTGCTACGTACATCTAATAGAACTAAACGTGATATTCTAATTAACCAATTATTGTGGACACGTATCCCCAAGGCATAGCAGAAGAATACGTAACTTATATCCCAGGTAAACATATAACACACCAACTAGGGGTAGGATGCAGGCGGATGTGTCATTTTGAGAGTATACAAAATGTGTGTTGACAGTTTCACCAACAAAACAAAATACCCAGACTTTGAAACGAAACTATGTTTTTACAAAAATTAAACTAATGTACCTATCTTAATAATACAATTAACCATTATTACATACAATAAAAATTATATCTTTGAATAAAAGCATCCCTTAAAATTACTATACACGATCAAAACCACAACTAGATATTTTTGTTTCCCTTCAAAATTCGTAGTTTGCAATTTTGTGAGTGGCATAACAATAAATTTTTTTATTGAAAATTGTTTTTGTAATGACTTACGCCTTTACTCAATTTGACCAACATAGAAGACATTTCGAAAGCTCTCGGAGCTTAGCAATAATTGAAGAAATTTCGACCGCTTGGTGAGTAATAACCGTTATAACGTATATAATATTGTGTAGTTGTATAAAAAGTACACAAATACTAGCTACGTGCTTGATAAAAATTAAACACGATAAAGTATTATTTACAGATATAGCGTTTTTCCACACTGATAATATGCAACGCGTTAACATCAATTTTCTTGGAGACAACAAAAAAAAAAAAGCAAATGAAAATGCAAACCTTCGTCTGTCTTTGCATTTGAATTTGCAAGTACTCAACATTTACACCGTAATGTGTAGTCAACAACTTTCTATATTGATTTTACATACGTTTTGGTTATAATATTTTGTACATTCAACTGGCACATCTATTATTACTACTTTTTAAAAATCTGTTTTGGGAGCATAGATTCTAGTGCCCTTTCATCTGTTGTTTTCTACTTTTTAAAATTTGTTTCGGATGAGGAAAATCTTTAATGCATACAAATAACATAAAAAAGCATACTTATTATTTTTCTATGTACAGATTGGGAACATAAGATTTGTACAAGGGATTACAACACTATAAAACATTGCACTTGGATCATTTTGTCAATAGTACAAAATTACCAGCCGTTGGCATTGTAAATGTTATGCTAGAAGACAGTATAAATAAATATCAAAATGTTATTTTACAATCGACCATTAATAGGCAGGATATGTTTGAATGAATAGGATATTTATTATCAAAGCAGAAGCATGGTTCGTTATTTCTTGCAAGCATACAGTCATAATTGTTTGTTGCTGTTTGTGTTAATGCACACTTATGTGTTGAATCATGTCATCCAATCGTTACAGAAATAGTTTGCAAAAACAAATATTGAAAGGGTTAATGGAAGCAAATAATGCGTGTGGTCACGCGTTATAATTGTAATATTTTTTATATTATAAATTATGCGTCATATGGAAAAAGAAAGAGATTAAGTTTGGCTAGTAATTTCCGTTATATTTCTTTTCCTCTGTATAATTTATAACGGCACACAAATAATTCTTTATATAAAAAAAGTATAGTGAAAATTTCTTTATGGGTCAACTATTTACAAACTACCTACAATAATCGACAAATAATCTCTCTTTTTATTTTTTTTCAAAACCAACTGAAGACCATAAATCATTACTAAAGTTTAAGTTTCACATTACAGCATACAAACACACACATAAATAAAATGAAATAAGATAAAACGGAACAAAAAAGTTAAAATCAATTTTTAAATGTCTGCGTGTTTGTTGTCAAAACCATTTCTGCCTATAAGTATGATAACATCCGCCTTAATACCTACCCCTTCTAAACCCACTCCCGCCAAACCTAATATATTAACATTCTTTACCCCTCCCTCCTCCTTCCTCCCCCCCCCCCCTTTTTAGGATGCCTTTCTTGTAATTGAGGTAAAAGGACTGGAGCGATAAAAAAGTATTTCTGTACACTGAGCATTTTTTCTGTTCAAAATAGCGTAGAAAAGTACATACAGCAGAACAAGTTCTATCTTTCTGTTGTACACCATGCAAGTATTGGTTTTGATTTCTCAGGGGGAAAAGACCTGATATCTTCGTTCGATTTGGAACTCTTGCAGAAAAGATAGGGAATCTCAATCTGAACATTTTCTTCTTGTTTTATTACTGGGTTCTGAAAGCGAGAACCCCAAATGGTTAACTACAAAATAATTATAACACATACAGTACGATCGTCTCAGGGTGCTTGTCACCTATCATCTTACATGAATGCTCTCTTCATTACAACTTGGAAATCATCATCTGTCTTGTACCAAATTTAACTTTAGTACACATTCCGGAAAGTATTATGACATAATGTACAAGTGTCAACATAACTTGTGCTACCAGACGATAAATTTACGTGGCTGACTGGGTACTTATGGTATGTTGCTACGCATTAGGATACACCAGACGTCTTTCGGAATGCGGGAAAAATTGCTCAGCCGGAATTCAAGACACGAGCCATTTTTATTTTTTCCTGGAGAGGCTCCATCCCCTTGCTTCTATTACTTGGTCACCGCTAAAATTGAAAACAATCTCTTTTGCCCACTGTTGGATGTCCACGTGACTTTTCTACTCACTCTTACGTGGATGGACATAGGTCATTGCAGTTGACCACACAACTACTACGGAGAAATCATCTCATCGCAACAAGAAGCCTATCTGCACATCCGGCTGCACTGAAATCCCCTGCTGAGCTGCGAAATGCATCATGACGTCTTATGACAAAAATATGCTTGCAGGATGACGTAGTAGCAAACAGGAACAACCGTAGCATGCTGCAATGACGTAACACACTAAACAAATGACGTAGAGTGTGCTGCAGAATGACGTTGTGCAGAAGTCTGACACAACTGTTCGTAACAAAACTGTAGAGGAAGGAACGCTTAGTCCACGCTGTCGTTGGTGCCAGGTGATGCCGTCACTTCCGCGTCAGCTGTCAGATTGTCTGTAAGTAAACAAATACGATACATGAGGATTAATTAATCGGATCACTCGTCAGTGGATAATTGGATCAATGTTCATCATCATCATCATCATCATCATCATCATCATCATCATCATCATCATCATCATCATCATCATCATCATCATCATCATCATCGACGTCGTCGTCGCCGTCGTTGTCGCGTCGTCGTCGTCGTCGTCATCGTCTCTTTTGCTTCTTCCGGATTTTATTGCTACGTCGCTTCCTTTTCCTCGTTCTTCTAAACATCATCAATATCACAAGCTCTTCTGTATTTTTTTTTATATTTTTTTTTATATTTATTTTCTCCTCTTCTTCCAGCTTCTACTTCGTCCTACTCGATAATTCTTTTTTCATTCTGTCTTCTTTTGTTTTCTTTCGTTACTTTCTCTCTTTCTTTCTTTCTTTCTTTCTTTCTTTCTTTATTTCTTTTGTATCTTGTCCTCCGTTTCCACATTCGTTCCCTATTCGTTATCAATGCCGTTATCATCATCATCATCATCATCATCATCATCATCATCATCATCATCATCATCATCATCATCATCATCATCATCATCATCATCATCATCATCATCATCATCATCATCTTCTTCTTCTTCTTCTTCTTCCTCGTCTTCTTCTTCTTCTTCTTCTTCTTCTTCTTCTACTTCTGCTTCTTCTTCTTCCCCCCTCCCACCACCCACGGACTAAAAGCCATCTGACACAGTCAGTCGTGGCGAGCGCACTACAGAAATACGGCAAGGGAACGAGCAACGTTACAAGAGCCAAGACAAGGGTAACTCATCGTGTCCAAGGCTTGCAGAAGACACTCCGATTTATGTACCTCCGTCCTAATCGCGACAGTAAGACAAAAAGTCTTCTTGTAATCGCGGCTGCTCACATTAACCTCTGACCTCAGCTTACCCACCATACTCCTGTCCCCCTTCATACTGAAAACCCCTACCCCTACTGTCCTTCTTCCCTGACCTCATTTTCTTTAATTTCCAATCCCCCACCCCAATCCCTTACCCCTTAATACCCCACCCATCCCTCTGACCCATCATATCCTTTTGCCATCACTTTAGCAAAATACTAGATGTTACGCGATATTAAAGCCATTCACATGCATTTCCAATCACTCACAAACATAGCTCAAAACAAGCATTTTCAAAAGAGTCAGGGATCAACGATATGATTTTATTCTCCATTGTTTCGTTTGTTACTTGCCATAAAGTAACGGTGCTGAGTTTGATGTTTAAGTGTTGTAATAACCTCTTTTTCATTCCACTCCCAATCCCCCCGTTTCTTCTTTCTCTCGCCTCTCCCTCACCTTTAACCTCCCTTTTTTCAACACCCACCCTCACCCCTTCCTATAAATCCTACTCTTCCTTCCTTCCTATAACATTATTAGCCAACTGATCCGTCCATGGTTCAACCGGACACGGCGGTGCCCTTACAATGCTACCGCACCTGTCACGCTAAAATCGCTTTCCCCATCGAACCGATCAGACACAGAAATCCGCGTCTGGGAAATGGGTCTTTGACAAACTTTCCTCCCAGACCAATCCGAAGACCTTATATCGGCGCCGAAGGACAGATCGACGCTTGTCCTTATCGGCCGTTGAATTGCCAGGTGGTCGGGCCGGTAGTGGGCAGGTTTAAAAAAAATTCTTGATCTGTGTGACAAGCCTACCGCCCTGGCGCGCTCGGAATGCGTCCAGGGTGTGAGGTTGGGGAGTGTGTGGTAGAACTGATATGGGCATACGGTTGGGATGATGGTGGTGGTGGTGAAATGGATATGGGGGTAGTGGTGTGGGGAGAGGGGCGGAATCAATGTGAGGGATGGGGTTAGATGTGAGACATAGAAAAGATATGGTTGATGGGATAAGGTGTGTGAGCGACCACTATGTGTGAGGTGTGTGTGTGTGTAGGTATGTGTGTGGGTGCGTGTGTGTGTGTTTGTGTGACAGAGAGAAAGAGAGAGAGGCAGACAGACAGACAGATAAAGAGAGAGAGAAACAGAGGGAAAGAGGGGTGACAGGAAGAAAGAGGGCAAGAAGGAAGGGTGGAGATGGTGGGGGAGAAAACGGAATAGAATACTTTTGTATTGCTGTAACTAAGTCGCAGTATGGAATACATGTTTTGCTGTATGGTCTTGCATGCAGACGGACAGTTATAAAACGGGGAGCGTAAACAAAAATTAAAAAAAGAACAAAATCCACATAATACACACACATTCATTCATATTCGTTCAATGAATAAACTAAAAAATGAATGAAAGGAACACATCTCTTCAATAATTGAATGAAAGAATTGGAGCGGACGAAGAAATTAATGCTGCACAAATTAAAGGGAGGACAAAGAACCATTAAGTTTAGTACAAAATTGATGAAGGGCGGGTAGACATATAACGAAGAGAATAAATAAAAAAAAAAACAAGATGGCAAGACATTCAAATGTATTAACAAACACTCACACAAATAGCCGAACAATTTGCATTTTTAAAAGTGTTAATTTTCTCCGCCGTTTTGTGACTCGGCTTTATCATAACAAAGCAAAAGGAAAACTTGGAATGGTAGACCAGTATTTGAACTGTCTCCAAGCAAAGAAACAAATAATATAGATATACCGACTGAATCAAATATTAAATATAGCTTAAATTGTGTTTAGGTAATGATGAAGGACCATGACCTTGACCTTTGAGAAAGTACAAATACGATTGATCTAGCATGCTTAGCAGTAGTCAAAGTATCCGCAAAATGATGAATTCGGTTCAGTCATTGTTAAGATAACGCAAAAAAAATGTGTTTCGAACAAAAAAAAATGAAATTTTGAGCAACGGACCGACCGACCGACTGACCTACAACCGGACTGCTATTGAAGGATGGCCCATGAGCTATGTGTAGCTAAAACAAGATTTAGGTATGAAAATTTTAGTTATTTGAGGAGCGCGGTTTAGTTTCACGTTACAGACCTAGTATAACAGGTTTAATTCGCGCATGAATGCGGCCGACAAAACGCTGCGAGGAAAGACAACATTGTACAACGAGTAATAGCAGAACGGTTCGATGATAGAATGTTGGTTTGGGGTTGCAGAAGCACCCGGGTTCCATTCTCGAGGGTGACGGAAGTTTTTCTAGTGACTTTTGAAATGATTCTTTATACGATGGTTAATTTCTTCCATTTGGTCGCAGGGGCGAGGTCAAGAACCCGGATATCATATGAAAAGGGCGGGTGCCAGGCTCAAAATAGCTCGCATATTTCATCCAAGGCGATCAAAGTGACTCAATTATTTGGGGCAAGAAGGAGAAAAGATAGGCCTGAGACGTTAATTTATACTCCAAAACTCCTTCTACACGGCAAGTCTTACATAAAATAAGACTCAGCACATTCTAGCACAAAAAAGAGGGGCCGGGTAGCTCAGTTGGTAAGAGCGTCTTGCTAGTAACCGAAAGGTCGCTGGTTCGAATCCCGGATTGATCAACGTGTGATCATATTAATTTCCCCTTTACCAACAACTGGCCCGCTGGTGTCAGTATAAATCGGTCCAGTAGTCACCTATATGCGAAAGTGTCGTGTGACTATAATCTACAAACAACATCTAGCACAAATTTTTGACCATCGAACGACCATTAGCACGCACGCCTTGAACAGTTCTTGAGCTTGAAAAGTGCTATTTAAGAACGAAATAATAATAATAATAATAATAATAATAATAATAATAATAATAATAATAATAATAATAATAATAATAATAATAATAATAATAATAATAATAATAATTAGCAAGTCGGAATAAGAACTCGAACTGAAGCATCTACATCGTCTGAGCAGATTCTCACGCGAGGACCACTAAGCTAGTCCAAATCTGAACGTCAGCTAGCAGTCGTAATCAGATGTTCACAAGCTGTGTTATGTGTCTCTTCGCATGACACAAACGTTTTCTTATTCCAGTCGACTGCAACTGTAAACGTGGTGTCAGGTAAGTTAGTGTCGCTCTTGGTGTACGTCCGTCGTCAGAAACGTAGTGAACACGTGTGCGATACATGGCAGGCAAACTGACGGTACAATTCCAAAAGAATGTGTGATACCTGCAGCTGCGAAGCTCTTATTTGGGCTAACGTGACTTAAGAATATATTAAGAATTCCGGCAAAGAATTTCAGCAGGTCTATAAATTAGGTTCCTTTTGCACTTCGTCCACTGTAAATTCATCAGCCCCGGATTAGGAAACGTAAACCTGAAGCATGCAATGTTTTAAACGAAGACGTTGCTCTTGTTCGCTATGGCAGGCTGTGCACAGCACATCTGCCTCAGTCAGCATTATTTGATAGGTGTGGTTGTGCATTTCTAAGCACATAGCTTAACATAATTCGCTGGTCATTGGACCAGCAAAACAACTTCGCACTGAGCAGCTTTGTGGTCCAGAAAGTCTCACTTTTACAGGAACAATCCATTAAATTGGATAGATACCATAACACACACACACACACACACACACGCACACACGCAACACACACATCTATCTATCTATCTATCTATCTGTCTGTCTATCTGTCTGTGTCTATCTATCTATCTATCTGTCTATATATATATATATATATATATATATATATATATATATATATATATATATATATATATATATATATATATATATATATATATATATATATATATCTATCTATCTATATCTAGAGAGAGAGAGAGAGAGAGAGAGATACACCCACCCACCCACCCACACACACACACAATAAAATGGATACAATTTGTGCGTATCATTACTAGCCCTTACAGGCTAAAGTCTGTGGTCGTGCATCTTTAAACGCCTGAAGTGAGGGATGGGGGGAAGTGAAGAGGGGGGGAGAGGGGGGAAGGAAATAAATAAATCTGGGCTACAGAACCACAATGAAGCTACATGTCGGCGGCAGCATCTTATCAGCCTACATAATGTAGAGCGAGACAGAGGTTACACACAGATGGATTCAGAGATACTTTACGAGCGATGAAAGAGAATGGCATTGCTACACACTGCGTAGTTGAGACTAGTCGAGACTTACGTTCGCCTCTCCACTAAAGCCTCTACTGGTCTCAGCTACGCAGTGTGGCCCTGCCGCAATCTTGGCCCGCTCTCTGACAGAGTATTACTGATGTGAAATATTAAGATAAGATAGAAACGACATTTTTATGATCTCTTTCAGAAAATTGCATTGTGGTGTAAAAACGGTAAACACAAATACCCATCACAATAAAAATATAAATCTTAATTGTTGTTACAAATTCGGCTATTGTGTGCCATAAACATGGACATTGGATTGGATGCAAATACAAATACGACAACTTTGTTATCTTTTTGAGAAGTTACAACGTAGTGTACCTAAAACAATCAGAAACTGCAGGATTATCATTTGCACAGTCACACACACATACTGTAGAACTGGTTGAATTTATTAAGATCATAACATCAAGAACTCAAAAGTTCACAGTTCAGTAAGTAGATTACCGTCCCCGGACACAGAAGCGTATAGGGGACTTTTGTATGGGTCTCGTGTTTATATGTACTGGATTCTACCCTATCCTACCCCGTAACTCGAAGGTCGTTGGGGCATCACAGATGATCGTTTAACCAGCATTCTCCATCTTTCTCTGTCCTCACAGACCCTCATGGCTTCGCTTAGTGTCAAGCCAAACCATTCTCGAATATTGTCCTCCCACTTCTTTTTCTGTCTCCCTCTTCTGACTCCTTGCACCATGCCTTGCAGGATGGTCTTTGCAAGGTTTTATGCTCTGGTGACGTGGCCATAACATCGGAGTTTCCGTATCTTCACCACTGTGAGCCTATCATCGTGTTGTCTAATGGCTTGTGTGATGGTCTGTCGGAATTTGTTGTTGGTGATGTGCTGGGTATAGGAAATGCCCCGAAGACTTCTGTAGCATCTCATCTCCACGCTTTTGTATTTCTCGTCGTAGATCTGCTGTGAGAGTCCATGTTTCGCAAGCGTGGAAGATGGAGAGGACAAGGGAGCGCAGCATCCTTATCTTGGAATGTAGACTGATGGTCCTGTCATTTCAAATGGGCCTCAACCTTGTCAGGGCCGTAGTTGTTTGTGCTGGATGGTGCCCACAAAAACTCTCGGACACCAAGATCCGTCTGCATGAGAGCGAGTAACCCCAATGAATAGATAAAGACCAAAAACATTAAAAGGCCATATGCTTATATAAATATATAGGTGTACCTCATTCTCCACATGGTTTAACCCCAGGACTCCATTGACAACGCGATCCCTCTGTACCAGACTATCCAAGATGGATATAGTTAACCATGACAATACTGATCCCTTTATACCAAATATATATACATAATGGATAAAAGTTCAGCTTGTTTTTGTGGAGTCTCTAATATAGAAGAAGAAGAAGAAAGTAAAAGAAGAAATAATAATAATAATAGGAAAAACTAGAAAAAGAACAACAACAATAACATGATGATGATGATGATGATGATGATGATGATGATGATGATGATGATGATGATGATGATGATGACGATATCGACGAAGAGGAGGAGGATAGTGAAGATGACGACGACGGCTATGAAACCTAAACCTAGATAGACCAATTCAGTCTCATTCCAACAACACAGAAAACACAATTTGTATTTGAAACAGTACACCCAGGATGCTTCCACCTGTGGCCTTAAAAATGTGGAGGTCAAGGGAACCGGAAATGTTGTTTTTTTCCCCGTTAACATCCTCTCTTGTTTTCACCCAACAATACATGTAGATCTAACGACGTACGACGGACATATACGTACAATACATATAGTAATATGTACACTTCATTCATACGTAAACAGATAGTGCAGTGCAAGTAAAACGACAACAAAATAATAATATGTACGAAGCGTTTATTGTTTTTCGTTCTTTTAAAAAAATCGTAAATTCAGTTCAAATAGAAAAGGATACAACCGAAACAAAGAACAAAGAATAGTTGGCAGTAATACTCGGTTGTTTTTCGAATAGACATTTAAGCTATTTTTTAAGATAAAGGCACAATGCATCTTTGATGGTTGATGTATTAACAATGTTTGAGATAACTAATATAAATTGTGATGATGATGGTGATGATGATGGCGATGATGATGGTCGTTGTTATTGTTATTATTATTATTATTATTATTATTATTATTATTATTATTATTATTATTATTATTATTATTATTATTATTATTATTATTATTATTATTTCGACGGACAAACTACAAGAAGAATACGAAGTATTATTAAAACTAAACTTTCATTTCGATAAAGAATTATCAGACTGACAGATCGTCCGAATCAAAGTGAAACTTTATTCTATTTAACTACAAAAACTAGTAATTCTATTTGTGAAAACAAATCAGTCTTTCATTTTAACACACACACACGCGCGCGCGCACGCACACGCGCACATCCATACACACGCACACACACACACAACACTTCTATACACTCAGTTGCACGCACCGCATCAAACCTTGCCCAACAACAACTATAAGTATTCAGTATACATTATATGCTTGCTGCGTTCGAATTTTTTTTAATAAAATTAAATGTATTCTAAATTACACATAGTCTAGATGCAGAGACAGATTATTTTCAAATTTAAGAAAAAGTATATATTTACTACCGTATTATTTTTCACTATACTGGAGTAAAACCTCCTTTAAAATACCACCTCAAAGATATAACCATGTATACTTTAAGCTCTCTTTTATTTGATTTATTTCATCGTTTTTATTAGTTTCAGGAAGACGTTCCTTCATCGGCTGAATATCAAGGTGATGTTGACAGCATCAGTCCCCTATACGCTACTGTGTCCGGGGACGGTAATCTAACCACGCAACGCATAATGGTTAGAAGTTAAACAACTTAGAAGTTAAACGACTTAAACACAAATGAACCCTGTGCTCCAGCGATTGATGACAGTGGTGCAGAGTGAGGTGAAGGGGATCGGGGAAGGTGGTGATAGGTGTGGGTGAGGGGGATGGTGTTTGGGGAGTGGGGAATGGGAAGGGAGAGGAGGGAGGGAAGTGGAGATGGCCAAGACGACGTGTGAGTTCTTTCCCACACTGTGACGTGCGGCGTTTGTCAAGTGAGACGACACGTTACGCTCTTACGACTCTGAGGCCACCCCCCTCTTTCTGTCTGTCTCTGTCTGTCTGTCTCTGTCTGTCTATCTGTCTGTCTGTCTGTCTGTCTGTCTGTCTCTCTCTCTCTCTCTCTCTCTCTCTCTCTCTCTCTCTCTCTCTCTCTCTCTCTCTCTCTCTCTCTTTACGACCCCCGCAAGTTCCTCAGCCCTACAACAAAAGATCTTTTTGCCTCACATGTATTCGTAATGGAACTTCACTGTCCATCGGATGGTAATTCCAAGCCCTTCGCTGACCCTTCTGTATCGAACGCGGAAAGCGTCAAATGCACGTGCAATTGCACGCGAAAATGCACACGCAATTGTACGCCCATCTAGTAGTTGATTGGTCAAAAACTGTCACGTCAAACTGCGCAATTGCACATTCAATTTCATACGCATTTTCCTACGAGTCACATTAAAACTAGGAATGAAAATACGTTCTATGTACCAAAATAACGTAATGGAAATCGACAACTTAATTTACAATGTAACCCTAGCCACCAACCTCCTCCCTTGCCCCCAATCCCTCTCCTTTCAGCTCCTCCCCACCTCCCAACGAAATGTTATAATAATTTACTTTAGTGTGCCTGTGTGAATAATATGATAAATATCTTCCATCGCGCGAACAACGGTCTTCAATATGGCTGCAGTGAAAAGCTTATGATAGGTACACGCGTTTTCAGATGCTTTTTTCGAAGTTTTGTAATTCTTCATTAACATACAGCGTGCAGAGCTTGCGCAGTTTGGTGTGTAAGTTTTGACCAATTATCTACTAAATGCGCGTGCAATTGTGTGTGTATTTTTGCGTGTGCATTTGCGCTTGCGCAGTTTGGCGTGTAATTTTTCGACCGATCGGCTACTAGATGGGCGTGCAATTGCACGCGCATTTGACGCTTTTTGCGTTCCATACTTCTAACCCCAACCCCCGTCCGTGACTCACAGCCCAAACACCCACAGTCTAAGTTCCCCCCGCTGTTCTTTCTTCGCTCCCTACTTTACTTTACTCCCTCCTATCTAGGCTGCTCCCCCTAACCCACCAACCCACCTCCCACCCCCGTCAGCCTCACTCACCCCACTTCCCCCAACCCATCTCTCCGGTGTGGCGACGATGGCTTGTTGCCAAAGCCTATTATTAATGACCACTGTCCACTGTCGCATTCCAAGACTGTTAACACTCCCCTACTCGTGCTGTGAAAGGTGTGGCAAAGCTTAAGTAGCGAAATGGACAGTACGTCGCTTCCATATAGAGCAGTTAGTTACCTTGCTACTATACTTCACAAGATCTGACAGACACTACCTGCAGACACTAAATCTAACACACCAGCCAAATAGATTAGCCGCAAAAGTCATTCCTGGCGCCCTCTGCCTCTACAATATAAACGAATAAGACTAAGAGACGAAGAAGCGAACTGGATAGTAGCCCCTTCCATATGATGCAGTATTAAATAGGTCCTGTACCTTTTGGTTCCATCACTGTAATCCTGTGATAGAGCGTTCGACTGCACATCTGTGACCCAGGTTCGAATCCCGTGTTGGACAAGATAAAAGTGGCCCTTTTAACTGTCCATCTTAATTATGGTCGCTCTTGTGGTTGGGTGTTGATTTAGGTCCCCACCACCCTCTGTTCCCTAGAATGGTTATCCCCAACTGTCATATTGCCAATGGTGGGTGTAGACGCTAAACTTCAATGTTCATTAATTCTATACTTTACGAAGCAGACATCGGCCACATCGGCTACCGTCACTCCTCTATTCTTGTGCTTTTCCCAGTATAAAGGTGTTGAAGGATTGAGGAGACCAAGTCTCCTATATGCTTACGTGTTGGGGACTTTAAATTTATGTAACGTAAACGTAAACGTAAACGGAGACCAAGTAGTTTGCGTAGAGATGGGACTGCAGTGTATTGACAGCATCCTGCACATAATACTTGCTGTCCTCCGGGAATGGGGGAAATGATACATTCACAAATGCAAACCACTGGCAGCAGACAAAGGGAAATATAGATACAGATGGCCATTTGGCTGTGTGTTCAGCTCGTCAGTGTATCAGCTGGACTTGCTAAAAAAAAAATCAAGTAACTGATTTTCCAAAGCATACGAAGAAGCCTGAATTTAGTCCACAAGAAAATCATCTTCAAGCGAAACTCCTCCCCCTCTCCCACTCGATCCCTCCCTTCCCCCCTCCCCCCTCTCCCACTCCCTTCCTTCCCCCCCCCACCTCCCCCCAATTGGTTGTTTGGCAACCGAGTTGGGAAGGAAGCTAACTTTTTGAAATGGAATTCATTGACTAAAACAGTTATAAAATCTAGAGTTGCAGTCTTGGTAGAAGGATTACAGGCGGAATGGTCAGCAGCCCTTTTCACTGCTACTTTGCTTCACTTAGGTTTTTTTTAAATATGGCATGTATGACGCAGGCATTTAAGAAAATCTTACAACCACAGTTAGATGGAACAAACAATAGTACAAACAGCAGTCACATAATGATGTAGGCTATACTGCGCACTAATTCTTACTCTCCTACAAAACTGTAATACCTATTAGCAGGTGAAGCAGTCGAAATTGACAGGGTCGCAAAGACGTACGCGGTCATTGAATGCGGTTAATATAATTGTGATTAACTCCCTTTATCCTTTTCAGCCCATCAAATTCGGAATTCACGAAACTTAACAGCTATACTCTCTCTCTCACTCTCTCTCTCTCTCTCTCTCACTCTCTCTCTCTTTCTCTCTCTCTCTCTCACACACTCACAAACACAGACAAACACACACACGCACGGCGCACGCAGTCACATATACAATATAACGGTCTAATATTTTTGTCCAATAAATACTATTTTAAATTACCCAAACCAAAAATAAACGAACCAAAAGTAATATAATATATATACTCACTGTTTGCCTCGAGCTTGACTTCCAGCTTGCCGTTGGCCTGCAGGTATGCGTCAATGGTGTCGTTGGACGATCTCCGTGACGTCACTTCTTCGTGAGAACCGTTGAAACGTGACGTCACTTCACATTGACCTTTCCTTTGCTGGTTCTCTCCGTTCTTCTGTCTGCATTTCTCCTTCTTTCCGCACTCTACCCGCCGGGCTGAATCTTCTGCTTCTCCGGTCTCACAGCCCTCAGCTTTTTCGGAAGTTTCCTCCTCGCCATGGCCGTTTTGAACCTGTTTGTCGTCTTTGTCCTCAACGACGGAAGACGGTGCATCAGAGTCATCAGGAATGCCCAAAGGCGAAGATGCTTCTGCAACCCATTGATGCTGTTCCTGGTTGCTGCTACAGAATCCTGCTTCTTCGTTTTTGTTTTCAATCACCATCTCCCCTACTGTTTCTTCTTTCATTCCATCGCACTTGTCCTCCTTCATTAGCTTCTTGTCTTGAATGGGATCTCCTGAACTACCCTCGTCCAGCAGCTGGGTAGAGCCTGCTTCGTCTTGTGTCGTGTCTTCGGAGTCTCCTTTTGATGAGGTTTTTTCTTTTGGGGACTCGACAATACGAACCTGAGTTTCTTGCAATGCTGCTTGTGATTTCTGAACAATGTTTTCAGACTGTGAGGTCGTCGTTGTATTGGCATCTTCCTTGGCACTTGGTGATGGCTCAGCCACCTGGGACGGTGAACTCTGCTCATGGCTGCACGAGTCTTTTGACACACTTACCGCTAACACCTCCTCTCTTGCACCACAAGCACAATCGTCGTCTATCCCATTAGCATAGTCTTCGGCAATGTCTGCCGCTGATTCTTCTGAAGCACCTTTAGGCTCTGAAATCAACCCCTCACTCCTCACTGTGTCCTCACTATCTACACAGTTCTCACCACTCACTGCCACAGACGGTTCCTCTGACTCTGCAGAGCATGTCACCGTGGGTGCACTGAAACTGTCTGTGTCACACTCAACGTCTTCGGCTTTTGAGTCCTCACAAATGGGGGGATACGATGTGAATTTAACTGACCATGTTAACATAGCTTCTTCTTGCGCCGCTTTCTGAGCTTCCTCTACTATATTAGCGGCCAGTTTCTGCAAAGCCTCATCTGAGGGTGAGGAGTGCTCTTGGACTTTTAAGTCGTTTTTGTCATCACGATCTTGGCAACTGTCCTTGATTTGTTGGTCCTGAGCATCACTCTTATCATCATGGGACTGAGTATTGTCTTGGGCTTCGACGGCCTGGTCCTCCTTACCAGAGTCTTCGCTCTGTCCTGTCAGTGAGACACTGACCCGAAACTCCGAGAAAGGCAAATCCTTCGAAACTTCATTGACTCCTTCCCCTTCAGTTTTCTTTTCTTTCTCACCACTATCTTGCTCGTCCTTGTCCTTAGTATAATTTTCATCACCCTCAGCAGCAGAAGCAGCAGCGCATTCCGCTTGAGAAGATGCAAACGCGACTATCTGTTCTTCAACAGCCACCATCTCTTCTTCGTTCTCTGCCGAAGAAGATCTGGAGCTGAAAATACTTTCACTCAGTCGGATACGATGGTATGGGCTCCAAGCCTGCTCCAGTGGCTTGCGCGGTCCCTGTTTCCTCGGAGGCGGGGTCAGATCCGACACCTGCATAGCCAAAATTATTTGATAATGTAATTGTTTTTTCGGGTGGCAGGGGTGGAAGAGGGGAGGGGGACGGGGACGGGGAGAGTTACAGTTTAAACAAAACTATCCAAAAAAAGGTGTAATCTAGAATACAAGCCTAAAAAGGTGTACAAGAAGTTAAGAGACGGACTACTGTCACAAGACCAATCGGCTGAAGCCTGCTGTAAGCAGTACAATAAATTGATTTGACCCTAACAGACAGAAAAAAAAGATGTTAAAAATATGCAAGATTTCCGTCCAACAGACCCTTGCTTTTGACTGGTATCACTATGTAACACATTTTCACTTTTGTTCTGTTCCTGGGTTGAAAGTGTGTTTTCCTAACCCGTTAGGCCTAGAACAGAAAGGAAATCGCTGTTATTCCAGAAAAACTTTGCTTCTGTGACCGGGACAATGAAATTTGGAAAATCGCGTGTGTTCGAGTCAATTATCGATTTGCTTTCAATTCCGAGCTTCCTCCCTGAACTGCTAGAGTTGCCAACATGTTTCTACAATTCTCCTAAACACTCTAGAACGTTCAAGAAACTTCCAGAACTTTCTAAAAACTCTCAGAACTTTCTAGAACGTTCTTGAACGTTCCAAAAGTAGCTGTACAAGTATAAAAGCACAGGTGTCTCGAACCAAGATTCCAATTCGTGTTATTGCAGACTGAAAGGATAACACAATTTTTGTTCCTGGCTTCTAAGTGTTATATTTCAATTGCTTATGTCTAAAGTACATGAAAAAATGACTTCATATCATTAAGCACAAACTTTGCTTACACGACAACAGCACGAAGAAAACTCGTTTTTTTGTGAAAATAGAACGATTTTTTTTCATTTTCGTCATTATGATCAGGTAAAAACAAAAATTGCACAAGGAATAGACAAACACTGTCGGAAACCACTCAACAAGGTTCATAAATGTGTAGATTTTCTAGATTTACGATTATACTGTGAATCACTTTCTCGAGTAGCCCCCAAATGTAGTCCCCCATCATGTTTTCGTTATACTTTCCTTGGTAACGACGTTCAAAGTTCAATATATCTTGATGAAAGCGCTCGCCTTGCTCCTCCGAGTAAGCGCCCATGTTCTCCTTGAATTTGTCGAGATGCGAATCAAGGATATGGACTTTCAGAGATATTCTGCATCCCATTGTGGCGTCATTCTTTATGAGAGTCTGCACCAACTCCACATAGTTTTCATCTTTGTGATTACCTAGGAAGCCCTGAACAATTGCAACGAAACTGCTCCAAGCCGCTCTCTCCGTCCTGTTCAACAGCTTTGCGAAATCCTCACATTCTATGATCTTCTTGATCTGTGGTCCGACGAATATACCAGCCCTGACCTTAGCCTCGGACAGCTTTGGAAAAAGGTCTTGGAGGTATTGAAATGCTGCTGACTCCTTGTCAATAGCAGTGACAAATTGCTTAATGAGGCCTAACTTGATGTGCAGCGGTGGCAAGGACTTCAAGGAGAACATGGGCGCTTACTCGGAGGAGCAAGGCGAGCGCTTTCATCAAGATATATTAAACTTTGAACGTCGTTACCAAGGACAGTATAACGAAAACATGATGGGAGACTACATTTGGGGGCTACTTCGAGAGAGTGATTCACAGTACAATCGTAAATCTATAAAATCTACACATTTCTGAACCTTGTTGAGTGGTTTCCGACTGTGTTTGTCTATTCCTTGTGCAATTTTTGTTTTTACCTGATCATAATGACGAAAGTGAAAAAAAAATCGTTATATTTTCACCAAAAAAAAGAGTTTTCTTCGTGCTGTTGTCGTGTAAGCAAAGTTTGTGCTTAATGAAGTCATTTTTTCATGTACTTTAGACATAAGCAATTGAAATATAACACTTAAAAGCCAGGAACAAAAATTGTGTTACATAGTGTATTCTTTAACAAAACCCGGGCAGACCTATGTTTTTATTCACATAAATGTACATGTACTGTACTGTTGTGGTGTTTACTATCAACCAGTGATATGAATAAATTATTTATTGTATGAAACGATAAACAATGAAAACATTAATTTATTGACTACCATCTGGCCTGTACATGCATACTAGATCGTTTAGTTGAAGGAATACCATTCAAAATTCCACAACAGATTAAGAGTACAAAACGTGTTGAATAAGCCTCACCTGAACATGCCTAGGCTGCGTAAGGCTGACTCGCTTTTCAACCCCGTCTTGGGCGCCACTATTGCTCTTGCGGAGGATGGCGGTCTTCAGTCTGGGACCCAGCTCGATCTTCCGCAGTACGCTGGACCGGGCTGATTCCCCGGTCTCTGGCGAAACAGGACTGCATGGCTTGGAGCCGCCCTCGCTCTCTGTGAAAGAGGAGTCGGGAGATTGGGGACTGAGTGCGCTGGAGGGACTGGAAGGAGCGAGTGAGGAGGCCAAGCCTACCTCGTCAGATTCTGGATAAGGGGAATGAGGTACATGTGGTGGTTCTTCTTTGAGTGAAGGAGAGGCGAGTGCCACTTTGGGACTCCTGGGTGCTTCCTCTTTTTTCTGAACTGTGGGGATGCTATTAGTCACGCTCTGCTCAATGCTGAAGATTATGTCTTTGACGGAGCCTCCTAGCAGCCCACTGTTGTCGTACTCGTTGTCGTCCTCGTTGTCTTGATCGTTGTCTTGTAGCGGTGATGGTGAAGCAGGTGTCTCCGAAGTGCTTACCTCAACCTCAGCCAGTTGGGTCTGTTCCTCGCCAACTGTGGCTGTGATTGGCTGAGTAGGAGCTGCTACCTGCACTGAGGAAGATTGGGCAATTATCTCTTCTTCTACCATCGCTTCGTCATCCTCTTCGCCGGGTTTCACCTCGATCGATTTTTGAGTCCCAGCCTTCATCTTTTCTTTAGATTCTTTCAAGCGACGCTCCTTCTCTTCTTTCTCTTGTTGTCTCTTTTCCTTTGCCTCTCGCTTGAGCTGTTCCTTTAACCTCTTCTTCTCCTCTTTCTCCTTCCTAGCACGCTCTTTTTCTTCTCTCTTTTTGGCTGCTCTGAGTTCCTTTTCCTTTGCTTTCAGCTGTGCGGGACTGAGAGGCGCTGACTGTGGTGATGCAGGTTGTTCTTCTGCCGTGGGTTTGTTCTCAGCTCCTGCCGCAACTGCTTGAGTTTGTTCATTCTCTTTGGTATTCTCTTTTTTAAACTTCTCTTCTTTAGATTTAGACTTCTCTGCTTTGGACGTCTCTTCTTCAGACTTTTCTTTTTTAGGCTTCTCTTCTTTGGTCTTCTCTTCTGTAGACCTCTCTTCTGTAAACTTCTCTTTTTTGGACTTCTCTTTTTTGGACTTCTCTTCTTTGGTCTTCTCTTCTGTAGACCTCTCTTCTGTAAACTTCTCTTTTTTGAACTTATCTTCTTTGGTCTTCTCTTCTGTAGACTTCTTTTCTCCGTCCTTCTCCTCTTGAGACTTCTCTTTTTTAGACTTTTCTTTTTTAGATTTCTCTTCTGTAGACTTCTCTTCTTTGGTCTTCTCTTCTGTAGACTTCTTTTCTCTATCCTTCTCTTTTTTAGATTTCTCTTCTTTAGACTTCTCTTCTTTGGTCTCTTCTTCTGTAGACTTCTTTTCTCTGTCCTCCTCTTCTTGAGATTTCTCTTTTTTAGACTTCTTTTCTCTATCCTTCTCTTTTTTAGATTTCTCTTCTTTAGACTTCTCTTCTTTGGTCTCTTCTTCTGTAGACTTCTTTTCTCTGTCCTTCTCTTCTTGAGATTTCTCTTTTTTAGACTTATCTCTTTTAGATTTCTCTTCTTTAGACTTCTCTTCTTTGGTCTTCTCTTCTGTAGACCTCTCTTCTGTAAACTTCTCTTTTTTGGACTTCTCTTCTTTGGTCTTCTCTTCTGCAGACCTCTCTTCTGTAAACTTCTCTTTTTTGGACTTATCTTCTTTGGTCTCCTCTTCTGTAGACTTCTTTTCTCTGTCCTTCTCCTCTTGAGACTTCTCTTTTTTAGACTTTTCTTTTTTAGATTTCTCTTCTTTAGACTTCTCTTCTTTGGTCTTCTCTTCTGTAGACTTCTTTTCTCTATCCTTCTCTTTTTTAGATTTCTCTTCTTTAGACTTCTCTTCTTTGGTCTCCTCTTCTGTAGACTTCTTTTCTCTGTCCTTCTCTTCTTGAGATTTCTCTTTTTTAGACTTCTCTTTTTTAGATTTCTCTTCTCTAGACATCTCTTCTTTGGTTTTCTCTTCTGTAGTCTTCTCTTTTTTAGACGTCTCTTCTTTCGGTTTGTCTGCTTTAGTCTTCTCAGGTTCGTTATGAGTCTTCTCTGCCAGTTCTTCAAACGCCTTCCATTCCTCTATTTTTGAAGATGGAGAAGATTTTACTGTGACTTGGACAGACTGCTGTACCGTTTCGTCAACAGATTTCGCAGCAGCAGCTTTATTTCCGGTGTCTACAGATACTTCCTTCTTCGGCGATTCTGGAGCTTCACCCCAGATTTCTGCAAACAGAAACTCAACAGATTCCTTAGATTTGATATCGTCTCTGACTTTGACATAATCTAAACTGGAGGACACGTTGATTGCTGCTGCGTTGTCTTCCTTAGGCTGTCTTTCAGCGTTCTTTTCATTATCATTTTGTATTTCAGTCTCTGTTTTATTGTCTTCTGGTTCTAGTCGAGGTGTTTTAGCAGACTCCCCGCTTGTAAGCTCCACATATCTGTAATTTTCATTGTTGCTAGCTGCCGCTGGCTCTTCTTTTGGCTCATCTTCTTTTCTCTCTTCCGGGTCATTAGTTATTTCCGATTTCACGTCCAAAACGATAGCTGCAGTCATAATGTCAGCCCAAACTTTCTCTTGTGCTGTTAGGTTCTGTGAGCGCTTTTGTTCTTCGCCGACTGCTTCTTCTGTTGGTTGGTCCTCGTCTTTCAGCTTTTCCACTGTAACGTCTGGTTGGAAAAGATAAGATTCTGCAAAAGGCGTACTCAGCTGGAAATACGCGAAATCTTGAGGTTCAGATGGTTCAGGAATAAGCTCGATTTTGATGTCCGACTCGCAGACTGGAGAGGCTTCGGTGTTGACGGACTGTTCGATAACTTCCTTCACAGTTTCCTCAATCACTGGCATTTCTTTCTCTTCTTCTTGCTCCCTCTCTGAGTTTTCTGCTGCTGCTCCTGGTTCATTATCTTTCTGAGCGATGTCGTCTTTCGGTTTTTCTTCTTCCTCTTCCTCTTCCATGCCCTCAGCCGCTTGTGGCTCGGCTGATTCCGTTTCCGTTTTAGCTGCTTCTGTTTTATGTGTAACTACTTCAGTTTCTAATGTAGGTGTCTGGATGTCCGACTCCAGAGTGACCAAACCTTCCGGCACCTCCACTTTGGCTTCTACCTTGGGTTGTGAGGAACCGGCCTCATCAGAAGGACGAGCTTGTTCTGCAGCCTGCGCCCACTCCACGGAGACGACCCGTTCTTCCACTACTTTGTTCTTGTCATCCTCTTCCTCCTTTCCTTCGTTCTTGGAGCCCTTCTCTTTCTTGGGCTTCTGCTTCTTCTGCTTCTCCGCCTTCACTTTAACTTCCTTCTCCTTTTTCTTCTTGGACTTCTTCTGTGACCCGTTCTTCTTCTTGTCCCTTTTGAACAAGGATGTTGGGGAAGTAGGGGATGAGGGGGAGGTTGGAGAGGATGGTGAACACGAGGTCGAGGGCGAGTTAGCGTCCTTTTTCCTATCCACGTGTTCGTCTGCAACCAATACAATGTGTATCCTTATTTTGTATCACTATCATGTTTGGGGTTGAGGTAAATTGCTAATAAAAGAAATGCTTTTATTAGCTCATCCCTTTATTTTCGGCGCTTTGCACGTGTATTGTTATGTCAACCCCCATGTCATATCTCACTGCGCTAAAAGATTTCTTCTATTGGAAGTAAAATTAAAATTAATAGAGTCCGAATCGTGAATCAAAAATGAAAAGAAAGAATAAATAATTCTCACTGGAATAAAAATCAATTAAAATAGACACAGAGGTGTTTGTTGTGCATGTAATAATGACGATGATGATGATGATGATGATGATGATGATGATGATGATGATGATGATGATGATGATGATGATCATGATCATGATCATGATGATCATGATGATGATGATCATGATGATCATGATGATGATGATGATGATGATGATGATGATGATGATGATGATGATGATGACGACGACAACAAAATATATCACATACCGTCAGATAACGACACCATGTCCTTGTGTTCTTCTTCTGGGAAGTTGGGTTCGTCAAATATTATGCCTGGAAAACATACACAAGTCAATTAAATTTCTATTTCATTTGTAAGTTAAATATGACTTTTCTTTTTTTTTCTTTTTTTGGTTGGGGGGTGGGGGGGTGTGATTGTTTTTGGAAATTTTTGCATATTAATAAGCCTAATAGTTTGGTGATGTGTATTTGTTTTTGAAACATTCAAATGTAAAGGTTTTAATTAAAAGAGACTGTGTTCTTTTTGGTTTTATTAACGACAAAGAAAATCTTTAGTTCTTAGTTACAAAATCAATAGGCTAAATGAGTGTGTTTTAAAAAATACTACAGACATGTGGGTTTTTAAAAAAAAATTGTTTCGCTGTTGCTGTTGTTTTGGGGGTTGTTTGTTTGTTTGTTTGTTTGTTTGTTCGTTTGTTTTTCCAAATAGTGAATCAAACTTAGATAATTTTAGAAAGCGCCTTTTTCTGTTCTTTCTTTTTCTTTTTTTTTCCTTGAGATTTTTTTTCGTTACTTTTTGGTCTGCCGCTGTCCTCGGCACTTCCGGCGGAAGAGGTGGAAGGCAGAGGTTCCGTTCTTCCGGAGGGATAACTGAATGGCCTGGCACTGCCATTTGTCTCCCTTGGTTTGCGTGCTCGCTTGCCCGATCCGGTTCTTTTCAGGCTAAATACGAAGCGCTTCTTTTTCTTCTTGTCTGAAATACAGAAAAGGCAATTTTGTTGAAAGGTTCCATCAACGTCAGTGAGATAAGATAAGGTTAGATAAGAATGGCGAGTGGAATAAGGCGAGTTTTACACAAACATATTGTCTCCCTTATTCCACTTGCCAGCAGTCCCTTTCTAAACGGATTTTTGTTCACAACTACCAAGGTTGCAACCCTAGATTTTAGAACTATTTGTGGCAATGAATTCTCTTTCAAAAATCTAGGTTCATTCTCATTTTTGGTGTCAACCAGCCAATTTGTGGATACTGTTTTTTTTTCACATGAAAAAGTTTTTCCTGAATATTTCATTCAGGTCTAATGCTTCGGAAAATCAGTCTTTCGATTTTCAGCACGAACAGCTAATTGACAGAAAAATGAGCATCTGTATTTATGGCGCTAATCCACAAATGCAAATGGTTTGAATTTAGAATGGTAAATTGATCTTTCATATATAAGTTTTGTTCATTAAACCTCAGATAGTATCTAATAATGTTTTTATTCAAGAAGGTATTAATAGACTCCAGTCCCATCTTGTCAGATGAGTCACCTTTATCACTTGTGTTTTACACAAATTTGTTTGTATCTCTAAAAAAGATGCAGGTCATGGGCTTGAGGAATTGTTTTTTTCATTTTCCAGATCTTGATGAACCAGAAACAACTTAAACGTTTGAAAGTTTTCAGGTGCTCCGAGGAGAACAATCACTCACAGAAATAGTGATAAATGTTGTTTCGTGTGGATAATTTCAAGAAAAAATGCACAGGGGAAAAAGACTTGCACAACCGTGGCATGCAGCGCAAGGTGATGGGTTCTAACACAACAACCAATGAGGTCGAGGCCACACATTTTCTAGACATTGTGGGTGGCCTTGCCTAAAATATCCGACTGTGAACTGTTAATTGTCTATTCTCTCTCTCTCTCTCTCTCTCTCTCTCTCTCTCTCTCTCTCTCTCTCTCTCTCTCTCTCTCTCTCTCTCGCTCTCTCTCTCTCTCTCTCTCTCTCCCTCTCCTCTCTCTCTCTCTGTATTTTTTTATTATTATTGAGACAGTGTCACATAGGCTACATCCAGACAATGGTCCGGCCATTAAAGCAAAATCCCGTGCTTTCTCTTTGGGACTTTTTCATTTCTAGTTCTTGCATTACTTTTTTTTTAATTACTATTTTCATACGTTTAGAATATTCTGAATAAAATGTATGTTAATCTACATATGTGTATAAACTGTGTGCTTTTGTCGCATATATGCCTACCTAATTTTCTTTATTTCCCTTTGTAAACTTGTCATACACATAATCGATTTGTCCCTATCTTTTCCAGCCTCCTTTTTGTTCCTTCTTCCCTTAGTCCATTCGCCCTTTTGTCCATTCTTCATTTGTCCATTCGCCCTTTTGTCCAGTCTCCCTTTACTCTTTCTCCTCTTTGTCTACTCTCCCTTTTCTCAATTCTTCCTTTAGTCATTCTCCTTTTTGTTTATTCTCATTCCTTTTATTCTTTCTACTTTTTATCCATTCTCCCTTTAATCCTTCTCCTTTCAGTTCATTCTTCCTTTTGTCCTTCTCCAATTTGTCCAGGCTCCCTTTTGTCCTTCTCCCTTTTGTCCAGGCTCCCTTTTGTCCTTCTCCTTTTTGTCCAGGCTCCCTTTTGTCTTTCTCCTTTTTGTCCATTTTCGCTTTTGTCCATTCTCCTTTTATTCCTTCTACATGTTGTCCACTCTCTCATTTGTCCAGTCTCCTTTCAGTCCTAGAGCCGTCGACATAGGGGAATGGTTAGCTTAGTATAGGCGCTGCGTTGGGATGACCTGCTAGACGTTCTGCAAATGAGCTGGCCCATGCACTCATAGTAGTATAATACTCTGAACTAGTACGTCTGTATCTAACAGCCTGTAAACTATCGATAGCTTATTACGATGACCGAATGTAAGAGAACTAAGTCCTGTATTGATTGCAGCAAGCTGTGTCTTTAGAATGCTCGGACAACGACATTTACATTGAAATTTGTCAAATATCCGACACAAAATTAAAAAAAACAAAACTTTATGACTAAACAATTGGACTGGCATATCTTAAAACGAGTGAATTAGACAGTTTTTGCATTCAGAAACATGGATCACACTCCCTTTGAACTTAGTCTTAAGGAAGACTATCCATATACAGCCAGCAATAATTTAGCTTTAGTGTGACTACAGTACAATACAATACTATACAATACAATAATTATACAATACATCTTCAATGCACAACTTTCACGTAACCTTTATCCTATCCTATACTATCCTATTATATCATATCTTATCCCGTAACTCGAAAGTCGTTGGGGTATCACAGATGAACCAGCGTATTCCATCTTTCTCTGTCCTCAGCAGCTCTCATGGCTTCACTCAATATCAAGCCTCTCCATTTTCGAATGTTGTCTTCCCACCTCTTTTTCTGTCTCCCTCTTCTTCTGCCTCCTTGCACCGTAACCTTTATACAACATCCGAAAGCGGAATAAGGATGGAGGGGGAGAGGAGAGGGGAGGGAAGAGTTGTGTATTTCATAATTTGTCCAAACAACATCAACTACTACAAAATTTCCTTTAAATCATCAGTACAACTTATGTTAATCTGATGAATAAAATTTCATACAACAACTTTAAATGTACACATTGGAGTAGCAATATTTACATATGGAATTAGTTGCGGACCCAGAGAAATGTGGTGGTAGAATTGAGGGATTGGGGAATTGTGGTATTCTCAAATTTGCGTTCTGAGATTTTTTCAATAGTGTTATTTAAAACGTGTTTTACGTTAAAAACCTTATGGATTTTAACTTTTAGAATATATATACATTATACCTTAGTATGCCTCTAAACTATTTCATCGGTCAGTTTGTGCAAGTTGAGTGTGCCACAAACATAGTTTTGAAATAAAGCTTATAGATCTTTATATTTCCCCTTCCTCTTTCATGCGTCTTCTGGCTCAGCTGCTTCTGTTTCCGGTTTCCGATTCAGTATAAACCTAGTTTTGAAAGAAAATTATAGGAATTTATACAAAGTCCATTATACCATAGCAGGTTGGTCCTAAAACAGCCATGCATCAATTATTGCTCAGGTGTATGGGTCTCAATAAAATCTTCTACAATAATGACTTAATGTCAAGCACTGCTGCTAAAATATTCATAAAATTTTCATGTTAGTGCCATTCGGTATGCACTTGGCCCCCCCCCACCCCTCCCTGCCTCTCTCTCTCCACCCCTCCCACCTCTCCCCTCTCCCCCCCCCAATGAACTTAAAAGACTTCCTCTCCGCTGAAAATAAAATCTGAAGTAGCTTCAACTGGAACGAGGAATGGTCTCTTGTTCACATCTCCCATTAAAAGCGTCTCCCAGTTCTAGGACAATGAGGGCGAATCTTGTCATGGGATCGAGAAATCGGTCTGCTGAGCAAAAGGGACATAAGCCTGTCTGGATCCTTAAGACAACCAGCCACTTTACAGATAAAAGTTACTATCCTATCCTATCCTATCCTATCCCGTAACTCGAAGGTCGTAGGGGCACCACAGATGATCGTTTAAACCAGCGCACTCCATCCCTTCCCGTCCCCAGCAACCCTGACTGCTTTGCTCAGTGTCAAACCAGTCAACACTGCATGATAAAAGTTAAGTAATAATATTTCCCCACAGAAGGTGTTCACTGAAAGTGTAACGCGGACAGCGTAGCTGAGACTTGCAGAGAGAGAGGTCTTGCCTTCTCCTCTCTAGGTGAGCGTGAGTGAAACGCTAAAAATGCTTTCATAGAAGCACATGCGTTTCCATTATTGAGTTAATTTTTCGAATGTTACACTAGAAAGTTATCATCATAGAATAGTTTATTAATACCATGTTACTGAGGTAAAAGCTCTCCGAAGAGCGTGTAAGCAGTTTAAAAAGACCTTTGGGTCCCTGATAACATCAGATGGGTCCCTAATGCAGTCATTGAACGTCACTTCAGAGTACAGGCACACAGCTGTTTCTCATGTTAATCTATTGGGGTTTGTTAATCACGCTCCGGTGTGCTTGTTTATGTGAGCCTGTGCCGGTATTCTAATGGGGGCAAACAAATTACTGTTATAGCAGACGGCTTTTGAAAGCTCGACCACCAAGTTTAGATTTAAATGTCGGAAATATTAGACGCGCACAAAAATATATGACTCTATAAGCAAATGGTCATCTCTTAGCGTGAATTACACATTTTATATTGTTTGCGTAATTTTGATCTAGACTTCTGCACACTCTTTTTAATACTCGGTTTCATTTTTACTAGAAAACGGCATCATCATCACCACCATCAACACCAACTCCGCCTTCATCATCATCATCATCATCATCATCATCATCATCATCATCATCATCATCATCATCATCATCATCATCATCATCATCATCAGCTCCACCATCATCACTCTACATATTACGTTTAAAGCTGTTCAACTCAGTTTGAAATCACCATACCCAAAAATGATTAGTATGGAAAGTTGCTCAAATTATTTGGACACCTATTGAAGGGAGATTTCACGGAAACACACTGGAAAGGTCAGTGCCAGGCAAAATCAAAATATCAGTAAAAACACAATATCAAACAAGGTACTGTCACAAACAGCAATATAAGTATTCGATAACAATATATAAATACATCAAACAAGTAACAAACAATCAGACGCTTCACTCACCTGTGGGGGATTTGGGGGGTTTAGCCGATGCGGTGCTGACGTCAGCCGAATATGCGATGGTGTCATCATGATGCTCAGTTTTGTTGAGGAGCTTGACCCCTCCGTTTACTCCGGTCTGGGTGTCGCCGTTGACCTCCACTGGCTGGCTGGGTAGGCCAGTGTCCTGATGCGTCCCCGGCGTATAAGACTGCCGCTTGGACGCCCCTGGAAAAGACTAACTGTAAAGTACTTGTTCTCATGCGCAACGAGTATGCTTCGGGATCGATACCTGCGCTTTACAAATGGACATATCATCCTCAAGCTCATCATCCTCATCATCACCACCATCATCATCATATTATTATCATCATTACATCACATCATCATCATCATCATCATCATATTACGCATTTCCTAGCTCAAAGGTCTCCCAGAAAGAATTATCTTACTTAAGCAGCCCAAGACACCATGGGCACATACATTTCTGCCTCCAGTAAAGAAAAGAGCTGTTCTACTCATATACAGAGTTGTTCTACTCAAATACTGTCACGAACTGGCTAGTTTTAACTCTGCTTATTACTATTTAGCCATGTGTAGTAATTGTAACAGTAGAGAGTCAGTAAGCTACACAGCAGCAATTAAGATTACACAGCAGGCCACACACGGCGAGCGAGCCACCCACGCATCGTAGTGACTCAGCACTTGAGCTTTGAATCGGACCGTTTTAACCAATCAGAAGCAGGCTCAGTGGGTAGAGCAGTTCTGACTGTGTCAGATCTTAGCGCAGTTTGAATCAGTCGTGTGTGAGAAGAGGTAGAGTCAACATCTCCACAGCTAGAGAAATCTCTACACTCATAGACCAGGAAGCAGGACTTTGAAATCTTAGAATTCTCTCAAGTCATCACGGGCCTGAACTTGTCAAACAGGTAAATGAACACCCTTCTGTTTCATCGTGAGATATTTATATTATTGTTGAAATTATGTTTGTGGAATTTGCTATGCATAAATGTGAATTGTTAATCCGAATTTGCGGGACCACGTGGAAGAGCCTACCACGAGGCGAAACACGACCGGTTGCGCCGCCATGTTGTATCCCGTACGGAACCACTGTTGTTTAACTTATATGTATGTTTGCAGACCAGTGGCTGTACCACTGAATGTTTATATTATTATTAATTCCGTATGTGTATAGTTAGACACGATTGATATTTATGTATGTATAGGAATTTAGAGTGGGATTCCAGTGGACCCCGGAAGTAGCAGAATGTTCGTCGCTTATGTATAGAGATGTGGAGCTATCACTGAGGGCTACTTGGCTTTCAGTGAGACGCTCTGCACCAACCGATTATTCAGGGTTGTGCAGAATTTCGTCTCTTATATTACAGACGAGCAGGCGAGCTATCTCGAGCTATCCCGAGCTATCCTGTGCACCCCACTCCACAGAAACGACTAGTTGGGAGGAGACTCTACCGCACAAGACGGAAAGAGCTGCCTTGAAAGACACCCTGTCAGACCCCACAGCGTGGCAAGGGAACCCAACTACACAACTACAAAGGTGTACCAGAAGCTACCTCACAGAAGGACTTCGACCGCACCATAAGAAAGTTAAGTGTACCCCCAGAAGTGCACTTAAACTGATCATAACAGGACCACAGTAGTCCAACTCTTCAGAAACTGTAAAACGGACCACAGTAGTCCAAATCTACATAAACTTATAGCAAAGTGCCCGACGAAGAAATAACAGCTGCCTAGACTATCAGCGATCGAACTATTTGCATTGAAAGAGACGTTTTAAAGTAGATTAGTACTTAGAGAATCTTGTATAGAGTAGAAGAAATAAATGTGTGATTTTAACTGTTATCAAGTGGCTGGACTACATATGATTCATAGCCGTGTGAAAGCTAGTGTGACAGTATCTTTTACCATTTTTCTATCTATCTCTGTACCCCAACCTTAACACAGAACGAGCTAAACAAATAAATTTATTAAAGTAATTCATAGGGTGACTTACTAGCAGTTCCCACCGAATAAACGTGAGGGTCCATAATTCCATTGTGCAGAGCCCATAAACCCCACGTGACAAATACCACCTTACGTTTCAGTAATTGTGGAGTATGACAGCTGGGCATTATAGAAAGAAGATAAGAAGACCTACCCGCATATTAAGGTGTTTTAGTCCTCTTTGATTTGAAAGTTTTATGGACGTTAATAAAGACATAGGCCTACGCCCTACTACTAGTTTCTAGTTCTCTGCAGCCAATTAAATTAACACTATTCACATTTCTTTTGAGATCAGCAAAATTAATGTTTTCTTTATTTCATGCGGCCTTCAAACTTCTACAGTAAAGTAATAAATCCACTGCAGGCCCATCACAAATACCTTTGCTTAATTAATATTACGTGGATGGCAGACGATTACATTATTCTATAAGACAATACGTCGTCAAAGGAATTCGCTGCTTTTGCTGTCGACAGTTCAAGCGTACATCAAGTATGACAGATCGTTTAATAAAAATGTCAGCGCTGTTCTAAATCTGGAAAGACGAATATTGCACAGAGTGTAAAGAAAGGGACTGTGGAAATATCAACATAATGCAAGCTTTAAGGTATATATGGTAAAAAATTTGCCAGGAAAAGAGATTTTATTTACACAGCTGTATCTTTATTTGCATTTTAAAATCATCATAACCATCATGATCATTATCATCATGATCATCATCATCATCAACATCATCATCATCAACATCATCATCATCATCAGCATCAGCAGCAGCAGCATCGGCATCACCGAATCGTGTTCAGTTATTCAAGATCAGCTATTATTCTTAGCTCCTCTCTCTCCTCTCTCTCTCTCTCTCTCTCTCTCTCTCTCTCTCTCTCTCTCTCTCTCTCTGTCTGTCTGTCTGTCTGTCTGTCTGTCTGTAGGTTCCCATAAAACGTTCATTGGGCTGCATTGCGAAATAATTATTCACAAAACAATTTGAACGTTTCTCAGGCAGAACTCGCATGACTTAGCTTCTCCTCTGAGTAATGTAATACTATTATATATTATGTTTCTACCCTCAAACTAGCTATTATAATGAATGCAAAGTTAGCTAAATTGTCTGTGCATGATATGAATGATTCTGTCAGTTAAATGAAATTAACTTTAAATTTGTTATGCGGGTGTATATGCGTTAGTAGTAAGAGCAAACTGGAAGAGATTGTGTGTGAATGTGTGTGTGTGTTTGTGTGTGTGGGGGTGCGTGCGTTTGTATGTGTGTAGGTGTGTGTGTGTGGGGGGGGAGGATGTGTTAAGAGTAAAGTTTAAAATATATAGCGATTTTATGTATTATTCTATTTGTTTTAACATTTCTTTCTTTTCTTCTTTTCTTATTTGATGAGATGCATTGTGCTGTATGAATTCCCCACTGTGGGTAATACAGATTTGTTGACTTCACTTCACTTGACTTGACTTACTCTGCCCTGTTCCACAAGCTTATTTTTAAGCAGACCACGTACAATGCGGATGCATTTTAAGAGTCATTCTCTTTGACATAATGCATGATGACATCGCCTACGCTTTTTTTTTTTAAATAACCACCTTTCAAGCCATTCAAATGTATTTCCAGACCTATCTTATCCTATACTGTAATTCGTAGGTCGTTAGGGCAACACAGCTGATCGTTTAACCAGCTTACTCCACCTTTCTCTGTCCTCATCAACACTCATGGCTTCGTTCAGTGTCAAGCCAGTCCATTCTCGAATGTTGTCTTCCCATCTATTTTTCTGTCTCTCTCTTCTTCTACCGCATTGCATCGTGCCTTGCAGGATGGTCTTTGCAAGGCCTGATGATCTGGTGACGTGGCCATACCATCGGTGTTTCCGTTTCTTCACCACTGTGAGCATGCCATCGTGTTGTCCAATGGCTTGTGTGATGGTCTGTCGGACTTCGTCGTTGGTGATGTGCTGGGTATAGGAAATGCCCAGAAGTCTTTTATAGCACCTCATATCCGTGCTTTGTATTCTTCGTTGTAGGTCTGCTGTGAGGGTCCATGTTTCGCAAGCATATAGGAATATGGAGATGAAAAAGGAGCGCAGCAGCCTTAACGTGGAATGTAGACTGATGGTCCTATCTTTTCAAATGGACTACAACCTTGTCAGGGCTGCAGTTGTTTGTGCTATCCTGTAGAAGACTTCATGTCGGGACCCATTGTCTGATACAATGGCTCCTAAATATTTGAAGCTATACACTGTGTTGAGGGATTGGCCTTGGACTTTGATGTCCGTGTTGATGCCATTGGTGTTGTTGGTCATCATTTTGGCCTTCTCTGCATTTATTTCCATTCCAAAGGCTCTGGAGGTGGTGTAAGCCTCTGTACAAGCTGTTCAAGTTCTTGTTCCTCTCCAGCCAAGTCATCAATGTCATCAGCTAAACGGAGGTTGGATATTGCTCTAACCCCTATGCTGATTGTGCCTTCGTGATCTGCAAGGGCATCGGACATGATGCGTTCTAGGAAGATGTTGAAGAGTGTTGGAGAGAATAGGCATCCTCGACGCACGGCGATTGTTGTTCTGAACCAGTTCCCGATGGCACTGTTGTGGAGGACTGCACTGGTTTGTCATACAGGCTTTTGATGACTTCAATAATTTTAGGGCTGATGTTGTACACTCTCATGGTTGCCCTTAGAGCTACATGTCAGACTCGGTCAAACGCTTTCTTAAAGTCTACAAACATATGCTATAGATGTTGTTGGTGCTGTAGGTATTTTTCGCAGATTATTCTGAAATTGAAAATCTGTTCAGTGGTACTTCGCCTGCCCTGAGTCCTGCTTGTTCTTCAGCTATGATTTGATCAGCTTGAGGTTTCAACCTGTTGAGTATTATTTTCAGGAGGACCTTGCTGGGATTGCTGATGAGGCTGATGGCGGTGCAGTAATTTTCACACTCTTGAAGGTTACCCTTTTTTGGGGAAGAGTGATGACAAGCGAGTGGGTCCTTGGTGTAGGCCAATCCCCACTCTGCCAGATCTTGCTACAGATAATGGCGAGGGTGTCAATCACCGCTTCTTCTCATGCCTGAAGCAATTCTGCAGGTATGTTGTCCACTCCCGCTGACTTCCTCTTCTTCAGCGATTGCACTGCTGCTTTAAGTTCTTCTCGGATAATCGTTGTTCTGGGGACATGCAAGAACTGATGGGTCTCCGTTTGGTGTGTGGTTGTAAGAAGAGTCAGAGCAGTACTCTGTCCATCTATTCATGACTTTTTGTTCTTCTGTAAGGCATATATATACCAGACTTGCTTTGGATCGTGGAGACCTTGTGCTGTTTAACACTTGTAGCCCCTTCACAGTCTGGTAGGCCTTTTTGCTGTTTTTCTTTTTCAGACTGTTCTCTAATTTCTGGCATTGATCTTCTATCCATTTTTCCTTTGCTGTGCGCATGCCTTTTCGGATGTCACTGTTGATTTTTCGGTAGGCATCAACTCCCTGTGAAGTGTTCTTTTCGGTCCAAAGGTTCAGGTGTGATCCACGGTTTCTTTTTTGGGCGGTGCTTGCTAAGGATCTTGTGGCGGCATTTGTCACAGCTGAGTTGAAGGTGGTGGTCATAGTTGACATCTACTTCACCAGCTTCCAAAATGAGCAGTGGTGCAAATTTCCCTGCAATTGTGGCTTGGAATATTTCTGCCACATCCGGGTCTTGCAAGTTGTCCAGGTCGAACTACAGTCTGGTGCACTTTGCAGTGTTTACTCTCTTCAAGTGGAGCCGGAAAGACATCATCACGAGATCGTGGTCACTTTCGATGTCTGCTCCTTAAAAAGTGCGTGTCCTGCCAAAGTTGACGCTTGATCTGAATCGTTTCTTGACCATGATGTAGTCAATCTGGTTGTTATGCTCCCCGCTGGGACTGTGCCAGATCCATCGTCTGGAAGTTGTGTAAAGACCAAGCGTGTTTGCCAGTACCAGATTGTTGTACCTAGCAGAGGTATGAGACTCTGATGAGAGACTATTTCCAGACACTCTCTAATTAGTGTCCAAACTTGAAAATTCGAAAGCTCAAATACATGGTGCATAGGGAAGGGTATGAGCAGGGGAGAAGGGTGGGGAAAGGGTTGGACCAGGAACTTGTATTTTAAAGTAAAATGCTTAAGAAAAACAAAATTGACGCCTAATCTTGTGCTATCGTTAACTTTTTAAAAAAGTTTAAAAAAGGAATTCTAAAGGCAACCGAGATCTTTTTATTTATATTATAATAAAATTAATTTTAATTTGTATAATTAAAAATTATTTCTTTCGCCAGCCACTCTACTGTCAACAGACCATTTTAATACACAATTTCAAGGGAGGTAATATTAATAACACGCAATATCGTCAGTGGAAGAAACTCACCTTGGCCCATGGTTGCCTTGACTAAAAAGTCAGGTTTAGTGTTGTATCGAAACCATCAATCTGCAAACACACAATAAAACACCACAAACATTAATTAGTTCATTGCCCAACTAAATATACAATCAATCTTAACATAATTATTAAAGAAGTCCGATTGTGTAGTCAAATTTTCTAAAAACAAAACGTTTCATATAATTGTTCTAATTGTTAAAGAGTTGGTCAAGGCGTTAACTGAAACAGGATCTAGGTCTATCATCCTGGGGGCGTCATCTTGCTGCTTTATGTGCATTTGTCTAACGCCTCGGACAACTGAGCAATTACCTAAGTGACTAAGTGTGGGGGAGACTGGATTTTGTACATTTTATGTTTCTGGCGCTCACCCGTCTAGGGAATGAGCGCCAGGACCATAAACAAGACTTTAGACCTTGAGCTTAAACAAACCGCCATAAAAACAGAACAACAATAAAAACACATTTTTTAAACCTAAATGTCTCTTGTATCCTTAATTGAGTAAATCCTACGTTCCTTGCACTGTCGGGACGTCGGGAGTACAAAGTCAGCAACGTTTACACTGTGTATAGTAAGGCATAAGGCATAAAATAAGAAATAGCCCAACATTATAATGAAAGAGTTATTACATTTGTATAGGATGTTATATTATATTTGTATAGGATGTACTACTACAACATGTAGTTTGTTGCTCCAACACGCATTCCTAGTGCCATTTTGGAATTTTGCCGCCGCCTGTCCGTCGTCATGACTCAAATTGAGTGCGACAGTGATCGTAACTTCGGTGCGTCAACTATGACATCATCTGTCATCAAACGTCATTCACAGAGGCACCACGTTTTGCATCATGCATCGATCACGGTGTGAACGGTCACATCACGATTGGGATTATTGTATAAAATCTGTTCGGGCATTAGTCATTACTGTATTTTACCTCCTTAAACCACGTAGGTTTATTTCGACACACAGACATAAGACAAAGGAGTACATTGGAAAAGTTGGACGTCGTTCTCCCAACTCATTCCCTCCCTCCCAACCATCTTCCTCTTTCCCCCAACCCCACCCTCCTTGACCTAATCTCTCTCTCTCTCTCTCTCTCTCTCTCTCTCTCTCTCTCTCTCTCTCTCTCTCTCTCTCTCTCTCTCTCTCTCTCTCTCTCTCTCTCTCTCTCTCTCTCTCTGCTATATAGGCATATGAAGTTGTTCAACGGCCCTTGAGGATTTTAAAGCTGTGTGCGAGCTTGCAGCCCCAGTGTTCAAAAACTCATCTTCAGCTCCCACGGCCCTATTCGGTCATATCATCAAACTGTTACAATTATTATATGCAAGTTGAATTTAATTTTATGTATCATTTTCAGCTGCTAAATGAACTAAATTAGGACAAAATAAGCCTACTTTTTTTTTCTTTTCTGTTTTAATAGCGACTTTGGCGATTTTATTAAGAGTGCACGGATAATGTAAATTCCGAACCATTTCTCACATACTTTGTTTGAATGGTTCTTTCGGCGAAACTCCCAATCCATTAGGTTTTACACATTGTATCTCTTGGCGGATATATACTACTCAAAATAATACAAGGGTTATGGAGGATGTTTCCTGGGATGGCCAACCACACTTGCTGGAGAACTTGGGCCAGAACTTCAAGGTTAGCTCCTGGAGGGAGGTTTGCCCGTGTCTGTCGACCCAAGACATCCCACAGATGTTCTATGGGGTTCAAATCGGGTGATCGAGCCGGCCAATCCATCCTTATGACGTGCTGTTGCTGCAGGAAGTCATTGACGATACGCGCTCGGTGGGGTCTGGCATTATCGTCCTGTAGTATGGCACCTTCCCCAATGGCCCGCAGAGCTGGGAGAACCCTAGGTTGTAGGACGTCATCCCTGTAGCCAATACCGTTTAAGTTGCCATGAATTTGGAGCAGGGGTGTTCTGAAGTTTAATGCGAAGCCACCCACATCATGACAGATCCACCACCAAAGCGGTCATGCTCGCGCACCGTCGCATCAGCAAAACGCTCCCGTGGACGCTTCCAAACATTCACTCGACGGTCGTTGAAAGACAAGGAGAACCAAGACTCGTCTGTAAAAAGCACCCTTGACCAATGTTGCCTAGTCCACACCAAATGACGCCGAGCCCAGGCCAAACGCGCTGCACGGTGAGCTGGGGTGAGCAAAGGCCGTACTGCTGGTCGTCTTGATCGCAGGTTTGCCTCGTGTAGACGGTTGCGAATTGTCTGGTCGCTGACGTTAACATTGCTGGTTGCGTGAAGCTGTCTTCTGATGGTGTTTGCTGTAGCGGACCTCATCCTCAGAGCTGACAGGGTGATGAAATGGTCTTGTCTTGCAGTGGTAACGCGGGGCGTCCGGACCTTCTTGGTTCTTGGACGCTTCCAGTGTTGTTAAAGCGCTCCCGCAGCCTTTGGACAACGGAGTGGGACACTCCCAGCCGCCTGCCAACTTCTCTCACCCCCACCCCTTCCTGAAGCCATGCAATAGCTCTGCCTCTATCCGCATCAGTCAATCGTCGCCTTGGGGCATGGTTAGAAAAGCAGCAAAAGCGCTGCCATTTATACCCAGAAAAAAGCGCCGATTGTTGAACTGAACTCAGAAAATGCAAGCCTTTCGCGTGCAAATCACTTTTTAATGTTTGAAAATTTTGCTTTATTAGCAAGACAACAGTAAATTAGGGTCATTTTTTTTGTAAAAATTGGGTTTGTTTTTCAACTCAGTGCAGAAAGTTCAAAACTCACACATGTGATTACTTGTCAGAATAAGATTGTCTTGAATGTTACTGTACAGGATAAGTTTTGAAATAAGCAATATAAGCGATATTATTGATGCAGCAAAAATAATTAAACTAAGGTTGGTTGGTTGGTTGTTTTATTTACGTCTTTTCCACCAAAGATGATAAGACGGGGGAAAGAAAAAAAATAAATAAAATAAATAAATAAATAAAAATAAAAATAAAATTATTTACACAAATTAGCCACAGGAGAATCCATCAAAAGTTTTGCTAACAATGCACTTTGATGAAAATTAATATCATCTAATGTTTTTATGTCATGCAGATGCACAGTTATTAGAGGCAGAAAATGACGGCAACCAAAAAGTAAATGATATAATGAAAAAGTCTCATTGCATACACAATGGACATCTGGACAATACTTTGTTTATATGGCATTCAACATTATTCTGTTAGCCATAGTAAAAACTGTTCTCGAAAGTCTACAGTCTACAGGAAAAAGTGTATTAAATACAACATGTTTCGTTGACCTCTCTTCGATCATACGTTTAATTTCCTTAGGGGATTTTTTTAGTTGAATACTCTGAGCATTGATATTTTTAGCTCCTTTCTTTGCTGCTTTGTCCGCACTATCATTAAACAGAAAACCACAATGTGAAGGTAGCCAACAGAAGCTTACCTTTGTACCATTAATAATGAGATTGTGGACTAAATGTTGAATTTCTAAAATAATATAATTAATATTATATAATTAAACTAAAATGAAATTTGAAAGTGGCCCTTCAATTATTTTGAGTAGTATATTTATTATACATCTTATTCGGTCCAGCTGCTCAGATGCCGATCAGCACTTTATACTTTTTTGTAAAGAAGGACATCTTGGACTTTAGAAAATGCATACGCAGCGCATATACAGTCTTAGAAACAGAATGACAGATATGGGCATGTAAGGTTTTTTAAAGTAAACGTGTTCACACCACTGCTTCATTTAAATCCTATTTACCGTTTCATTCATTATTAAAAACCAAAATTATCGATACAAGCAACATTTATGTAATATTAAACATTGATTTATTCTGTTTTATTGCTTGTCCTAGAATGCAGATATTAATATTTTGTAAAACTGGAAAGCATTTGACCATAATTACATAATTTATTACTTGTGTTCAACTTTTAGTAACATTATAATTAATAATCTTATGGGCATCCACAAAATCTATTCCCTTTCTCCTGCTTCATTCTGATACATCGTCATCTTCTTCTTCTTTCTACTACTACTACTTACTACTACTACTTACTACTACACTACTACTACTACTACTACTACTACTACTACTACTACTACTACTACTGCTACTGCTGCAACTACTACTACTACTACTACTACTACTACTACTACTACTACTACTACTAACTACTATTACTTGATAGAAATCATTATCAGCAGAATCAAAATCACCACTAAAAATTATTGCTACCAGCACAACCAACCCAAACACCTACACCATCATCATCATCATCATCATGGCCACACCATTGACTGGATCATCACTCGCACCTCCGATAAACTCTTTCTCGACTCAGACATCTCCTCTGTACTCCCCTCCGACCACCTCGCTATTCTCGTCTTCCTCAATCTACCTCCCCCTCACAAACAACAACTCCTTGTCTCTCGCCGCAAACTAAAACCTGTCAACCGTGAGATCTTCTTCGCCGAAGCTGTCGACCTTCTCTCTGACTCTTCCTCCTCTGATCTTGCATCTCACTTTGATTCCTCTCTCCGTAAACTTCTTGACAACCATGCCCCTGTCACCTCCTGCTCCAGGCCCGACCGACTCCCTTCCCCCTGGCTCACCCATGAGATAGCAACGGCCAAGCGTGAGCGTCGGCAAGCTGAGCGCCGTTGGCGCTTATCTGGCCTAACCGTTCACAGACAGATTTTCCAAACCATCAGATCCAAAGTCTGCAGACTGATCTCTGATGCCAAACGCAAACACCTCCAAAACAAAATCCTAGAATCCACTTCTTCCAAAACTCTCTACGCTACGATGAACAAACTCTTAGGCACACCTAAAGAATCTCCACTCCCCAACACACACAAAAAAGAAGAACTCCCATCCGCCTTTTCCACCTATTTCTCTGACAAAATTCAATCTCTGCGCAACACACTTGACATTCTACCATCTCCGCCTTGCCCTCCTGACTCCCCCTTCACAGGCACCCCCCTCTCATTTTTCCGCTCTCTCTCTCAGGCAGAAGTTCTCAAAATCATAAAGACTATGTCTCTCAAAACCTGTGAACTAGACCCCCTCCCAGCTTCCCTGTATTTGGACGGTCTCCCAAAACTTCTGCCTTTCATCACCGATATCATCAACACCTCTCTAGAAACTGGCTCCGTTCCTGATATCTTCAAGTCTGCCATCGTTCGCCCTCTCCTCAAAAAACACAACCTTGACCCAAATGACCTCAAAAACTATCGCCCAGTCTCCAATCTCTCTTTTCTGTCTAAGCTACTTGAAAAGGTTGTCCTCAACCAGCTCAACGCTCACCTCACCATCAACAATCTCCTCAGTCCCTTCCAGTCTGCCTATCGCAAGCACCACAGCACTGAAACAGCCCTTTTACATATTCTGAACGATCTTCTTCTCTCAACTGACTCAGGCAACATCTCCCTTCTTACCCTACTCGATCTCTCTGCCGCCTTCGACACTATTGACCATTCTATCCTCCTCCACCGCCTTCAACACTCCTTTGGCATCACTGACTCCGCTCACTCCTGGTTTCTTTCCTACCTCTCCGACAGACGGCAGTCCGTTATCATCGATGGCATATCCTCTGACCCAGTTAGGCTCTCCTGCGGAGTTCCTCAGGGATCTGTCCTGGGTCCGGTCCTTTTTACACTCTACACCTCCCCTCTGACCAACATCATCCAGTCTCATCACATAAACCACCACTTCTATGCTGACGACTCACAACTACAAGACAAAGACAAACCTGACAACATTCAGGCACTCCTGACTCGCACGGCCGACTGCTGTGAAGACGTGAAGGACTGGATGACAGCAAACAAACTTAAACTGAACGACGACAAAACGGAAGCCATGCTGGTAGGCACACGCCAGAAACTCCCTCAGCTCCCCTCCTCTCTCCATCTTCAGCTTGACGGTACCTCTATCCCTCTCTCCGACTCTGCCAAGAACCTTGGCGTTATCCTTGACTCTTCTCTCTCAATGACTAGCTTTGTCTCTGCAACCGCCCGGGCCTGCTACTTCCACCTCCGTCGAATCAGTCAGATCAGAAAATACCTCACCACTGAAGCTGCCACCAAACTTGCTGTCTCCCTCATCCTGTCTCGCATCGACTATTGCAACTCCCTTCTTTCCGGCCTTCCCCGCTCCACCACTCTCCCTCTCCAACGCGTTCAAAACAATACTGCCCGCCTCGTCCTCAGAAAGAAGAAATCTGACCACGTCACTCCCTTGCTCAAAGCCCTACACTGGCTTCCCATCTCCCAACGCATTCAATACAAGACCTTGTCTCTCTGCTACAAGTCCCTCAACAACTCCGCTCCTCTCTATCTCTCTGACTTACTTCACCCATACATTCCCTCTCGCTCTCTTCGCTCTGCCTCCGACCCTCTCCGCCTCCGCATTCCTCGCTCCAAACTCAGCACGTTCGGGTCCCGCTCCTTCTCTGTCTACGGCCCATCCATCTGGAATACTCTTCCACTCTCTCTCCGTCAGAAACCCTCTCCCACCTCCTTCCAGTCTGCCCTCAAAACTTACCTTTTCAAGCAGTTCTAACACTATGACCTCACTACGCACCCCATCGCCAGCTGTCTCTTACATATAGTGTCTGGTCTGTTTGTGGTATGAGTATATTTGAGTGAATGTATTTTTTGCGTAATTGTTACATGTGTCATTGTCTAAAGCGTGCACATGCGTGCGTGAGTTGTGAGTGCGCGCTTAGAGTTATAATTATTATAAGATAAGCGCATTATAAATACAGTAATTATTATTATTATTATTATCATCATCATCATCATCATCATCATCATCATCATCATCATCATCATCATCATCATCATTATCCACCCATTGCACATAGCTACGATCGAAAGAAAGTATACTCCAGGCACACGCTGCGCAGCAGGTCAAAGTATGTCCCTTGTCCCTTGGCGAGGTTAGCAGCCTGCCTGCTCAGTTACAGTGTCGCTCAAAGACTAGTAGGAACAGTAAGTTTCGTCTCCTCTAGGCGACAAATTATGTCACGCTGTATTTGTTTTTTAAGTCAACTGTCTTTTACGAACCGTTTGAGAAGGGATGGAGGGAATACTTTCGCCTGACGCTAGCGGGAGTTTTGGCGATACTTTCTACCGATCGCAGCAATGTGTATTACCTCCATTATCATCATCATCATTATCATCATCATCGTCATCATCATCATCATCACCGCCACCACCACTAACACAAAAACATCCAACCTCCTCATCACGAATACTGTAACCTAGCCCTCGTATCAGAGAGGACAGAACCTCAAAGGCAATGGGAAATGGCTAAATTCTAGTCTGTATCAGACATGCTGTAATCTTTCCAGCAAAGGAAGTCACTAATCAGTGTCCATTTTCATATTTCTTTGCGCTCGGCGAACATATTTTCCTCGCGCGTCCTATCCGGTATGCGCGCACATCTGAAACAATGCGGTGGACGGAAACATTTACCTGCGTTAAATCTGGAATGCATTCACAGAAAACCCTCGCATGACGTGTGCTTTACATAAAAAACATTTTAGACAATGCATGTATATTAACAAACAAAATATGTACATGGCCTTCATTTGACCAAAGCATATCTTGTAAGCAAACAACATTACGCAGGTCCTTTTACAAAGGCATGTCTCAAAGCAACATTATGCATTTTATTTCAAAAAGCATGTCCCAAATCAAAGCAACAACATTACTCGTGTCCTTTGAAAAAAAGTATGGCCCAAAGTCCTTTGACAAAGTCATATCCCAAATCTACATTACGCGTGTCCTTTGACAAAGTCATGTCCCAAAGCTATAACATTACACGCGTCCTTTGACAAAAGCGTGTTCCCAAAGCTACATCGATAAGCGTGTCCTTTGACAAAAGCATGTCTGGAAGCTTCAACTTTACGTGTGTCTTTTGACAAAAGCATGTCCCGAAGCTATAATATTACGCGTGTCCTTTGGCAATACGCGTTTCCTTTGACAAAAGCTTGTCCCAAAGCTTTAACATTCCGCCTGTCCTTTGACAAATCGCGTGTTCTTTGACAAAAGCGTGTCCCAAAGCTACAACATTACGAGTGTCATTTGACAAAACATGTCTGGAAGCAACACCATTACGCGTGTCGTCCTCTGACAATGTGTCATAAAGCTCCAACCTTATATTCGCGTGTCCTCTGACAAAAGCAAGTCGGAAATGCATATAGCTTTCGTGGCGATGATTTGCAGGCAAAACAACGAAACGAGACAAAGGGTCTAATGGGAGCGACATAAAACATTTGTTCTATTGCAGACCTCACATTTAATGAAGCCATACAGAGGACAGAGCGTGCATCTTATCGTTGCAAGTTGGTTTCATTATGATTGTAGCAAATGGCGTGTACAAAACTGCGTGAAGTATAAATACGTCATACAAGCCTAGATGTATTTCTTTGTGTTGTTATTATTTTCACTATCTACTCTACAGCAAAAGCAACTGACCGGCATAATGAAATTCGTAAAACTTTGGAATAACAAAATACAAACTACTGACCCAGACTTACAAACACACACACACACACGCACACACACGACAAAAGTAGGAAGAATAGTTGTTCAGCGAGTCTCAGCTATGCTATATGACCTCAATATTATCATCTGAGGGCGGCACCTTTACCCAAACGCGAGAATGGTATTTAGGCAGATAAATGTGAACAAGGTGATTGAATAGGGCAGATTCAGTTCCATTAAATTCCGTTCAAGAAATCTGTAATACCCTCAAAGGAATTATGAACATCCATTTGTGTCGCATTTGACCAGAGAAATAGCTGCTGGTCGCGCGCCTGTAGCGTCCCTAATTTGGTATGATAGGCAGGCACAGTGCTTTAATATTTCACTGATTCTATCAAATTAGTTATTTATGACTGTGTTGAAATTAATTAACTGCACTATTCCTCTATATAGCGTTTTCCAGTTCTAATTGATCAAGAAAATACGACTGTTTATTCATCTAAACAAAGATACCTTACATTTACATGAGTCTATGAAGTGAATCATCTTAATTGCTTTTCAGTTGCACTACAATACCGCACAATTTCCATGCAGCGGTAGTGAAAGTGTGCTGGTTAGTTAGTCATTGCTTATAGCGTCCAGCGGACTGCAAAGAGCCGAATCAGGACTACAACTTGTTTGAAAGAGGACTCCCCCCACCCCTCTCCGATCCGTATAAAAGATCTGCTGAAACAACTCTAAAGGTAACACTGAAGGCATGCCACCAGCCTGTCACTTTACAATAAAGGCATACCATGCATAGGACACTGAGGCTGACCTCTATTTATCGACACCGACCTCTCCCCAGAACTATAGTTTTCCTATCCTTCCTATCCTATCCCGTATCTCGAAAGTCGTTGGGGCACAACAGCGTACTCCGTCTTCTCTGTCCTCAGCAGCCCTCATGCTTTCACGCAGTGTCAAGCCAGTCCATTCTCGAGTGTTGTCCTCCCACCTTTTTTCATGTCTCCATCTTCTTCTGCCTTCTTGCACCGTGCTTTGCAGGATGGTCTTTGCAAGACCTGATGATGTGGCCATATCATCGAATATTTCCGTTTCTCACCACTGTGAGCAAGTCATCGTGTTGTCCAATAGCTTGTGTGATGGTCTGTTGGACTTCGTCGTTGGTGATGTGCAGAGTATAGTAAATGCCCAGAGGTCTTCTGTATCACCTCATCTCCAAGCTTTGTATTCTTCGTTGTAGGTCTGATGTGAGGGTCCATGTATTGTGCCCTGTGGGTTCGGGCATTGAATAGAATATCCCAACGTTTCCCAGCGTGTCCTAAGAGGTGACTAACAGGGGTGATGTCTGCACTGCAGCACTGGGTGAATTTTCTACATAGAGGTCACCGACCAGGGCGGAGGAATCTCACGTTACTATAGGTTCAACGACCACGTGCTCGGGTCAAGGTGAGCCACACTATAATCGTGGATTTCGGCTGTGGCCGACAGCCTGGGGATGATTGGGCCTTGCCAGGTCTTCCTTGCCCCAGACATACCATGAAACGAAATATTATAGCAACAAACTGAATTGTCTTTGGTTTAATTCCACAATAATACCTCGTATTTACCATGCAGCAATAACGAGATTGTTTTTTTTGTTTTTTTTTTAAATATAACAGTGACAAATTAAGAGAAAACGAGAGCGAATGTACGTACGCGTGTCTCATCCTTTTAATTCCTGGCTAATGCTGACTAGAGCATCCCTAAACTATTAAGATAATATGATAATCCCTAGGTCTCAAGCTAATAGCATAACATAGAGGAAAGACGAATTTTACAAACTGAAGGAGATAAAAAGCATCAGATTAGATTCTCTCCAAAACGTAAATTTTGCTACAAAATTTGTCCCGAGTTATAAGCCAACATCCTACACAATCTTATACGGTGGGGTTGAAGAACTAGAAAGTCTTAACACATAAAGGGTTAAAATTAAACATAGAAAGCCACGTTATTGCCATAACTAAATCACACTACAAACATAACATTTGAGTGTGGTAATCCCTCTGGATTGACAAAGCTTTCATGTAAAATATAATATGAACTGTTTTCACGCACACACACCTCCTACCCTCCCTAGCCTCAAAACAATAGTTCCGTATGTAACACGTACACGGCTGAATACACATCTTCATTTGTTTTAAGGCGCTAATTATACGAAACTAAATTTTTTTGTAACTGGTTTGACCTGTTCCATGCAATTTTTAAACTCTCCACATTTAACTCGCTGAAAGAATCCATTTAGTTCTAGGCTAATTTACTGTTTAGAAAATAAAACATCGCCCAAGTCTAAATAAATGTTTTGATCTTCTTGTGTAACTTGCTGAACAATTTCCTACTGTTTTGACCCTGTTGCATACAATTGTTTGACTCCCAATATTCCCCATTTAACTGGCTGAATGATTCTATTTTAGTTACTGATTATAAAAGAAAACCTCATTATGTCTAAGAAAATGTTTTGATCCTGTTGCATAACCTCGTTGGGCCCTTCATATTTAACTCAACTCAGTATCGTTTGTTTTGCGCAATGTGTTACTTTCGCGTTGATGTAATTTTTTCGGAAGGAGGGGGTTATGGGTGAGGGTATAATTGGCCAGAGCCTTGAATATAACTGAATATTAAACACTGAAATTGAAATCTATTTGGAGACTAATTTTAGATAAATAAGTACCCTGTAAATGTTTTGACCCTACCGTATAAAGCTTCTTGAATGTCTTACGAAGCTCTTAAGGATTTCTGTATTTAGCTCCACAGACCACTTCCATTAATTTCAAGGCGCAAACAAATAGAAACCCGTCACTAGTGTGGACAAGGGAAACTGAGAGCGTGTTTTCACGTAATTCCCTCCTGTCATGACAAATAATATTTCATGTTAGTCTGTAAACTTAGGACACAATTCTTCACCTTCTCTTACGAAATTGGTTTAACATGGCACTATATTTAAACGTACAGGTGTAAGATGCGAGGCTAGCATTGATTTGTATGTATGTGTATGTGTGTGTGTATGTGTGTGTGCGTGCGTGAAGAGTGTTATTTATTGAATTGGTGAATGGTTGTTGTCATCCTATAGCTTAACTGTAAGGAGAAGAATTATTGTAAGGCTTTGAAAATTTCCTAAGCGTTAGAATCATGATCGCCGTGATCCTCATAAACAGCAGCATTAGCAAAGTTAGCGTCATTGCCGCTGTCGTCGTCATCGTCATCATCATCATAATCATTATCATCATCATCATCATCGTCATCCACGTCATCATTATTATCACCATCACTACCACCACCACCACCATAAATCCGAACAGCAATTCTATGTTGATAATAAAGAGAATAAGCATTAAAGTGTCCACGGAATTTTTATTATGTGTCTGACTTCTCTAAGCAGCTAATAGAAAGAAAGAAAGACAGACAGACAGACTCACAGACAAACAGATGATAGGCGGGAGAGAAGACGGGAGTGAGAGAGAGAGGAAGACAGAAACAGGCAGATGGATGGGCGGTAGACAGAGAGAGGACCGCGAGAATCAACGAGGGACGCGGAGTTCAGAGCGAGATAGAGACAGATACTGACCAGCAGGCAGAATAGGGACAGATAGCGGGGGAGCCTGGAAGAAAAAAACGAAAAGAGACAGAGAGAACATGAGATAGAAAGAAGCCGAGAGAGAGAGAGAGAGAGAGAGAGAGAGAGAGAGAGAGAGAGAGAGAGAGAGAGAGAGAGCGCAACCAATGTCGTTTCAGTCTTATTTTATCAGCGCTAGAGAAAATGTCCGCATGGCCCGCATGTTTGTCATACCTTTCCCGTCCAGCGAGCACACACAATAGCCAGTCCTTTTTTTTTTTTTTATTCCCATGGAGTCGTAGACCAATGGCCATTTCATTTTAAAGAGTGGAAAGTACCAGCTACTACCCGTGGCCCTTTAGAAAGCGGCTACCAAAGCGCTATACACAAGAGCTATACAGCACGGTCAATCAAGCGTGAAGAATGTTCACCCTGTGGTTCTCCCCCCTATTTACTTGTAGTCAATGAAATATGAGCAAGTGTAAATAGCTCTGATTTATTAGCGGTAACTAACTTCGCGGTATAAATGTCGTTGTATTTCTCCGATTGGCGTTTGTAATTAAAGACCAAGTTACAATGCTAACCAATTCGCGGTACTTATATAAGCCTACTTAAGTCTTTAAAGATCTTTTTTCCTAAGTGGTTTGTTTGCATTATAAGCCTATTGTCAAATATAAGACAGTTATATACCGTGTATTTGGCTTACCTTTCTACATAATGTTGTGTGCTGGCCATTGAGTGAATGCGTGTGAAAAGCGCTTTGAGCCAACCTTTTTGTCTGATTTTGCGCTATATAAAATTATTATTATTATTATTATTATTATTATTATTATTATTATTATTATTATTATCATCATCATCATCATCATCATCATCATCATCATCATCATCATCATAATCATCATCATCATCATCATCATCATCATCATCATCATTGTAATCCGAAATTGTAAATTAGAATATTATTGCACATGAGACCAAAACCCAACAACAATGTGCAGAGCACGAGAAAACGTTAGTAGTCTTGCATGAGAAAAGGAGCGGACTGTAACAGTGCAACACGAAGCTTTGCACATTGGATTAGATTTGAACCATTATTATTATTATTATTATTATTATTATTATTATTATTATTATTATTATTATAACCATCTTATCCCTCAGGCCGTTTGGGCAAACACGAGGGATCCTGTCGCGGAGGATTTTCGCCATTTCGGTCTGTCTATTGCTACTGTCAGGAGGCATGCCATAGTAACAGCAGCAGCACACAAATTCCTTCATGGGAAACTGAGATCAAGCGTGCACCAGATTGTGTGTAAAATCAGGATCAAACCCGTTTATCCCAAGACGTTCAACTGCTGCACACTTGCGATTTGCGTAGCGCTTTATACTGCTGAGCCATCCTGATCAGTTAGCAAAATATAATACTTTTTAAAAATAAAAAGCCAAACCTTTGCTACGGCCAATCTAGTTTGACAACAACAACTGTGGAGCTTCGCTATATCTGGAATACTTGCATCAAACATGCCTATACTAAAGAAACTAGTGTAATAGGATCTACTGTGCTCATACTGTTTATCGGTTGTTGTTTTTTAAAAGGGCTTTCTCGGAAGTCCTATATATACAAAATGACTTTACCCAATAAACTGATACTTGCTGATCATACAAACTAGATCGGAGCACCCCCGCTTTGTTAATTTTGTGAAAGCAACGCTTTACGCTTTCACTTTTCAGGGCGACATACCACCAATGAACGTTTGCTACATAAAGGGATAAAGGTTAGGTACATAAAAAATGGGTATCGGAAATAGACATAATGGGTTGGTACATTAAAAAAAGTGGTTAAATGACCACACTGATACAGCGGGGGGACAAAAAAAAAGGGGGGGGGGGGGCTATAGTTCAGCAAATAAATCTTAGTCGCTATTGACAGGATCAGTGTTTGATCAGCGATAGATCAACTTGGCGAACGAGGAACAAAAAAGAAGGCCCAATAAAACAGATCAATGTAAAATAAGAAAGATCAATGCGAAAGAAAAGACAGACTAAAAGATCAGTTCTCACTCGTTTCTTTGAAAAGCACAAAGACATGTTTGATTGCTTTTTTTTTTCGGGTTACTTACGGAATGTTAGTATTTCATTCTTCCTATTGAAACTGTATATGGTGTGGAATTGCTTGGTCTTTCTTTCTTAATCGAGTTTCCTTTTTTTTTTCTTTTTTGTCTCTTCTTTTTTTTTCGCCTCCCTTTTATCTTAAGGCGTTTTTATTCTGTCTGCTTCAAACAGTGTGGAAAGATTGTGTCTTTCTTTCTTAAACAATGTTTCATTCTTTCTTTCGGTCTCTTCTGCTTATTTTTTTTCTGGGTCTCCTCTATTTTATTATAAGTCGCTTCTGCTAATTTTCTTGTACATCTTCACGTGTTCCAACTATTCACTCCCTTTGAATTCACACGAATTTCTTTGATGTTCTTTTTCTCATTTTGTAAGAAAAACCAACAGCCACATTGTTTGAGCTCATTTTCCGAACTTCAGATGAAAAGTTTCGATGGTTTCGCTTCCAATTTTTTAACTTCAAATCTAACAGACACAAACAATGCCTTTTCAAACGATCGTCCTACAATTTGGCCAGTCTAAATTGGAAAGTTCGGTTAGGTTCATGGAGGTTCAAAAACTTTCTTTCGATGTTCTCATATTCCGAACCTACGTTCCTAAACATTTTTTGTCCAAAAGGTTCAGCAACCTAGGCTCGGGATCTGAGAACCTCGAAAAACGTTTCTGAACGTCCACGAATGTTCCAATTAAGACAGGCCACACATAACCAACCCACTGTTTTACCCTTCTTACAAAACCTTTTTCCATTGACAACGAACTCTTCAATCACCTCAAATGCCGAAAGGAGATTACATTACATGATTATTGCTTTAAGTCCAGCGGACTCTTCCGAGCCAAATCAGGACCGGACAACCCCCAATCCGCATAAAAGATCTGCTGAAACAACCCTAGTGGTAAAACTGAAATCTCTCCACCAGCCAGTCACTTTACAATAAAGACATCCCACGCAAGGGACGCTGAGGCTGTACTCTAATTTATCGAACCCCCGTTTACAAAAACAAAATAGAATACAAACATCATTATAAATTATCAACAAAACACATACATATAAAATGCCTACATTGCGGCTAAATAATAACATCATAGGAAGCCCTAGTGACCACCTGGCAGAAAGCGTCCAATATTCCCAAACTGATCCAACAGACCTCATACACAAATAAGGGGTCTTGTCCCGTAAGAGTTTTCAAGAAAAAAGGTAGGTGACTGGTCTAGTGAAGAAGAAGATAGTATAGCGCTATAGCAGATTGATAGAACAGAGCAGGAATGAGAAAGAGCAAATGAGAAAGGCAAATTAAGAGATTGTGTTTTACCCGACATAATATGCTATATCTAAGAGATAGATATATAAGGTTTTTACCTCTGTACAAATAAGTGATCCTATCCTCTTCGTGTAGAGAAAGGCTAGCTCGAGGATAGTTTAGTCGCATAGGCATAGGCGGTCGAACCACTCAAACATCACTGTCACGTCAACAAATCTAGCCAAGTCAAGCGAAGTCAAGTCGAGAAATCTTGATTACCCACAACGGATAATTCATACAACACAGAATATGTTTTAATGTTATTTTGTACGTGAATATAATAATCATTGCTTCATGACATTACATTGGCATTTAAACAGGTGGAGGGGTTGGGTGGGGGAGGGTGTTGGCCTGGTGGCACAGTTGGTTAGACGCCCATTTCCGCAGACAGAAGGTCGCGGGTTCCAGCCTCGCAGTGAACGAACTTATGTGATTTAGGTACGAGACTTTTCAGGTTACCGAGTTTTCTCCGGGTACTCCGGTTTCCTACCTCCCTTAAATACTCGTATTAGATGCAGCCAATCAAACAAATTTCAAAAATAAACTTCGGATTTCTTTCCATCTCCTAATAGCGATCTCCCTATCTTTACACCACATAGAGTGACAGACGCGTGTTGTGTATGTGAGAGTTTGTGCATTATGAGCTTAAATACTGGTAAAGATCGCCGCGTTTTAATCTTTTTGGGGATTTGGGAGAAAGCGCGTTAAGTGTATCCATTATTATTATTATTATTATTATTATTATTATTATTATTATTATTATTATTATTATTATTATTATTATTATTATTATTATTATTATTTAATGTTTTACATTCCGTCACGAAGTTGTGCACATATACATACACACACACACACACACACACACACCACATTACACACACACCTTATTCCTCTATCCTTGGGAGTCTTTCTACACAAAAAATACACTCTAGAGCCTTTGAAGTAAACTTCTAGATACTGAATTACTCCATTACAAAGCAAGTGTCCCGCTGTTTTCCCAAAAATAAAAAAAATAAAAAAGTTTTTTTTTAAATCCATCTCTCTCTCTCTCTCTCTCTCTCTCTCTCATATATATATATGGATTTTAAAAAAAAACTTTTTTATTTTAGAGAGAGAGAGAGAGAGTGAGAGATAGATAGATAGATAGATAGATAGATAGATAGATAGATAGATAGATAGATAGATAGATAGATAGATAGATAGATAGATAGATAGATAGATAGATAGATAGATAGATAGATAGATAGATAGATAGATAGATAGATAGATAGATAGATAGATAGATAGATAGATAGATAGATAGATAGATAGATAGATAGATAGATAGATAGATAGATAGATAGATAGATAGATAGATAGATAGATAGATAGATAGATAGATAGATAGATAGATAGATAGATAGATAGATAGATAGATAGATAGATAGATAGATAGATAGATAGATAGATAGATAGATAGATAGATCAACAACCAACCAAAATTCATGTCGCAAAGAAACTTCCCACAACAAACTTAATTTAATTCTTTTGTTAAAGGTTTGAATTGGAAGAATAGTCTCTTGACCACCCCATCCCACCTCACCCACAAAAAAAGGCTTGGGACTAACACATGTACTTTTAAATGTAACTGCTTTTTATATAATTATAATAATATATTATTCGTACATAAAAGAGCATAACGTCATCTAATACTGAAAAGGGGGATTACGTTCTACCTTTAAAAATGTTGATTTCGTTGCTATATTACTCCGACAGAAAGATGGAGTGGCAACGAAAGCAACCTAGGACTGGTAATAATTTCATCACAAACTCTGCCACTAATTTTGTTGCTGTTGTTGTTATTGTTGTTCTTGATGTTGTTGTTTTTGTTGTTTTAAATACAAAATGCAATACAGCTTTGCATAAATACATTATATCCGCTCGGCAACGCCTTATGGGATGATACTAGTTACAAATAGGATAAATGAGAAAAAAAAACGAAAAATGTAACCCACTCATATTCATATTTTTTCTTCACTGTATTGTGCTTTTAGTGATGCCGACCGGAACGGCAAAAACCTAATACAATTGTTTTAAAACAAACAAGAATGTTGGTTGTTTTTGTTTTTTTAAGGTACATTTTCTATAAGCCGCATGCAGTATGCTTATTCAAACTAGCCCAGGAGGCGCATAAAGCTTTCAAGGCCTCCCACAAGGGTACGTATTGTCTCCATCTCCACTACGGTTTTATGATCCCACTCCTTAGTGCAGGCGCTTTCCCGACAGCTCGCCAGTTGCTTAAACCCCATTAACAACCTCGTATCTAAGTCACATAAGTTCATCCCCTGCGGGGTTCGAAACCGCGACCTTCGGCATAGGAAACCCCAGCTCACTATCAACTGAGCTATTAAGCCACACTTGTACACGCGATCAAAGACATGTTTGGGAATAGAACTGATGTAGACTCTATAACCAACCACAGTCATCGTTGCTCTAATTCATTTGAATACGACGACCTTAAATAAGTCAGCGGAGGTGCGGAAATTGAAAACACAAGAAACATTGTTGTTGACTTTTTATAGCCTTCTACAGGTCGCCGAGTTCATTGGACAGGTAAGAGGGAGTGTCAGGTGTAGTAAGGGTGAGGAAGTGGAGGGATGGGGGTGGAGGGGAAGCAAAGGAAAATGACATCACAAATATATTATACACATATATTCATAACAGTTTCAAAGGAATGTTGATGAGCAGCATTGCTATCTTATTAGAAATAAGTGATCCGTTTCAACTATCAAAAGGACATTGACAGCAGAGGGTAATCAGATTGCTGTACACGGGGTGGCTAGGACTACCTGACTAAAAATTAATAAAGTATGAGCGTATGACTGTATGATGAGACAGCGCATAGGTATGTCACCAGCTAAGGTGGAATAGTCTCTCTCTCTCGCTCTCCCCCTACCATCGCCAGTAACGAACATTTTCAATAATATTAACTGCTGACTACAACCCCGATGAAGTGGCGTGAGATGAAAGGATAGAGACGAAGGGGGCAGAAAAAGATAGAGAGACAGACAGGCCGACAGACAGACAGATAGACAACCAGTGAACTATATAGAGCAATGTGGAAATCTTTGAAATCTGTACAGTCACACCCATAATTAAGGGTTTTGTTGCCAAACCGGGCAGCACTGACCGACTCGGTCTGTAGTCAAAATAATAAATAAGACCCGTCTCATGCTTTGACATATAAAGCTATTTGACACCGTGTCCATTGGAGAGCATACTACATTTCAAATAAGAGGGTCTAACAGAAGACTTGAGTCGTTAAACGTAATCCAAGTACTTTCTAACTGTAAGGAACTTTTGGCTAATCCACTTCTTTCAAACTTGAAGTACCCCGTCTAAAATAAGCAAAGCCATTTTGAATAAAAATTCTTTCACTTTTAAAAACAATTAATTTCCCTCTGAATCCCTTTACATTTCCTCTTCATTGTAAATGAAATAAGTCCAACTTTCTCTCTGTGAATGTGCATGCAGGGTAACTCTTGAATAATCTATTTCTGCCTGAAATTAAAATACTCTAACATAGTCCACTGCAATGTAAATATTTTACATCACATTTTAGCTTGAGAAATCGTTAAACATATTTGGTTTTTTAGTTGAGGAATACATGCTAACTACGCAAAAGATCACATCAGCAATTCCCTAGCGACGTTTCTTTAAATGTTGTTACATTTTCGTGTTGTTGTTGTTGTCTCTGTAATATTCTCCCACACCCCACATCCATGCCCATCCCATCTTCAAAAGCAAATTTCTAACAGCCAAAGACGGCAGGACTTGGAAATCATTTAGGAACCATTCAATTTAATTTTCTCCCTAAAATCTTCCATAACTGAGGGAATTATAATAATACTGGATGTTATTTACGCGCCTTTCCCCAAATCAATCAGGCTCAAAGCGCGGCGATCTGTACCAACATACACGCTCAAGTGCTGCTCAAGGCGCTGGCCGAGACATGATCTCTAAATCAAGCCGCCCGAGATGCGCACTTGCTTCTTTAGGCGCAACACAGGACGCCCAGATAACTGAGCACAATCCCACATTATAATCATTCATATATAATTATGCAAGTCAAGTACCTGTCATTAAAGAAACACACACAAAACGCATGAATGCAGGAACTTAATCCTTAATAATGAGGAAAGGCAAAAGAAGGAGAAGGACGACGATGTTGATGATGATGAGGATGGTGATTATAATAATGGTGATGATGACGATATTGAAGACGGCGAGGTTAATGATGATGGCTAGGCGACGACGATAATGGCGAGAGTGACGGTAGCAGAGGCTCAGAGCAGATTAAACCTATTCAATATCAAGCAACCGTTTCACCCCGAACTAAAGGCAACAAATTATCACTTCAGACTTAACGGGTATAAGTAACAGTTGGGCTGTTAGATAATAAGCTCAAGTTGTTACTATACCTGCGACTACAACGGTCCCTGTAGTGTAGTTCTGTTCAACTCAACCCAAAATCCTCTAGAACAGCGCACAAATCCTCTGTGACAACGCACTCAACAGATTCCTAAACTGTGTAACCTCAGCCGTGCACGCAGACTTACAATGCTACTATTGTAACATCTGCCTCTTTCAGACGAGCTCGGATTGCGACGTTATTGCGTAACATCTCTCAGCATTATCAGATAAGCTAGGTGAAAAGTGCGTATTAGCATTGTTCGGGTTTGGGAAAATTGCTCGGGTAACCCTTATTTTTGAATTCTGGGTGTCAGAAAGTTGGGGGCAAACCACAGTCGAGTATCGAAATGAACCAAACACCCCCATCTACAATTCTAGATTTACCCGCTGAGGGTACAGGAATGCAGTAAACACGACTAGCGTAAATGTAAACGAATCAATTGATAATGGTAGCCTAAATGTCACTCAAGTATTCGATTATAAATGTAGTGTGTCTAACGAATAAAGCTGCATGCACAGAACGAGATCTTAACTATTAAGTTTACCATTAATTCTGGGAATATAAAAAGGGGAATAACACATGTACGTATATAAGTAGTAGTAGTAGTAGTAACAGTAGTAGTAGTAGTAGTAGTAGTAGTAGTAACAGTAGTAGTAGTAGTGGTAGTAGTAGTAGTAGTAGTAGTAGTAGAAGTATAACTACTACAAGTATTACTACTAGTATTACTACTACTACAACTACTACAAGAGGGAATCAAGCCTAAAATCTATAGTATAAGAATACATCTACTACAAGAAGTAGTAGTAGTAGTAGTAGTAGTAGTAGTAGTAGTAGTAGTAGTAGTAATAGTAGTAGTAATAGTACTACTACTACTACTACTACTACTACTACTACTACTACTAATAATAATAATAATAAATATTAGTAATAAAGCTGATTTAAATAGAGCAGTTCCCTGATCTACAATAAGGCACACAGCTCTTTACAATAAAACCATTTTAAACATTGATTAAAAACACTAAAATACCAATGCAATATCAGCAAAACCAAACAGAACCAAAATAACAAGGTCACGCCCACATTCAAATTAGCTCAAAGTATACAACAGCATAGACAATCAAACACCAAATTTTACATAATAGCACAGGTAAGCATAATGACAAATACCAGTATCATAAGACAATCTCTGGTATAAAAATGCCATAATATAAACAAGTGCCTAAAAGCAATATACTTCATATCGGAATGAAAACGTAATTCCATATTGAATCATAACGTAGTTTCATAGCGGAAGGAAAACAATTCATAAACATTTTAAAAAAAAAATTAAATAATAAAATAATTGTATAGAAAGAGGAGAACGACGACAAGAAGAAGAAGAAGAAGAAGAAGAAGAATATGATGATGATGATGATGATGATGATGATGATGATGATGATGATGATGATGATGATGATGATGATGATGATGATGATGATGATGATGATGACCCTCACTACCACAACCCACCACCACCAGCAACAAGATGGAATCAAAGCTAAAATCTATAGTTTTAGAATACATCTCTATAAACGGCAACAATCGGGTACCTGTTCCACTAACTTCAGAGGTGTTTTGTACTGCCAGTGCAATAGATCAATCAAAAAACTGTTCAAGAATCCATAAGTTCACAGAGATCAAGGACACACACTAGCACAATCCAAATATTGTGATCGCCGCTTCATTCAGATCGGTACTGAGGTACATTCCTGAAATAGATCTGCCACTAAATGAAAGCACCGTGGAATAATGACAGCTGGTTGATATAGAACCCCATCTCCACTCCCACTCTCCTTCTCTCTCTCTTACCAAAGACTTTCTTTTAGGTCTCTTTTACATGTTGTTTGTAGATTATAGTCACACGACACTTTCGCATATAGGTGACTACTGGACCGATTTATAATGACACCAGCGGGCCAGTTGTTGGTAAAGGGGAAATTAATATGATCACACGTTGACCAATCCGGGATTCGAACCAGCGACCTTTCGGTTACTAGCAAGACGCTCTTACCAACTGAGCTACCCGGCCCCACACTCTTTCACATTATTTATTTATTTATTTATTTAATCAGTTTATAGTCCCCTCTCTTCCCGATAAGGATTTTCAGAGAGGAGACTTTTTTCTCTTTTACATGTACACAGACTTCTTTATATATACACACTACTCTTCTACCAAGGTCTCTTTCCACATGGACCTATTTTCTATAGCAAGGCATAGGCTTTCAAACAACACCTTTCCTTCTCTATTGTAACGACCCGAGTTGTGGCACAAAGCCAATAGTAAGACTTATGAGTGTTGGGGGGTTTGGGTGGAGGAAGGACTTTCATTCAGAAAAATGGAACATAATTATACATTCTGTGTGATGTTCTGTTTGTGGATGTAGGTGCGTTTGCGTATATGTGTGTGATAGCACGCGCCTTTGTGTGTGTGTGTGGGGGGGTGTGGGTGTGTGTGGGTGTGTGGGTGTGTGTGTGTGTGCTTGCATATGTGCGACCGCGTGTGCGTGTGTTTGTAAAAGAGAAACAGAGAAAGAGAGACAGATATGCGACAGAAGGATTGACAGCAAAGTCCGTATAATAACAATAATTGTGCTGACAGAGACGGAGGGAGGGAGGAAAACAGACAGAGAAAGACGAGCAGCTGGACTGCTAGAGCGTTAACAAAAAAACAAAACAACAAGCAAGAAGCAAAACACTGAAGAAAAGTGACCTAATGGAAAGAGGAGAGTGATCAAATGCCCTGGACAAAAATCTGGATATACTTCTATTTTGTAGTCAGTTCGTTGTAATTTATATTTAAAAACCATAAAAACAGGCCATTTGTGACACCAAAGCCTCTTAGCTCATTCTCGTAACATTATTGTCTGCATCGCACGCTCCTGAGGCATGACGCAGGCGAATGGAAAACTCTGTAATTGAACTACGTACTTGGGTGCTCGCACGCACCCACCAACCCCAACACACGCCACTCAGCATGCCAAACACAGCGACAAGATTATATGCAAATGACCGCCATCACGAGTGCCCGCACGCACTCCCCAACACCCACCCGCCCACCCCACGCGCGCACTTCACCCAACATCCATTCTATCCTCCCTAGCTCCCACAAGCCCCCAAACCTCCCTTCCCCTTATTCCACGTCCACCTGTTGCTATATATAGCTTTCCCCACGCACAACAAACAAAACATTCCCACCACAACCACAAACTTTGACTTTTAAATTGTATTGGCACTTTTAAGAGCAAACACACACAAACATAAAAAGCTGTTTACATCCCTTACCGATACTGTCCCTACAGGTGGTGCTAGCCTGGGCGCGGCCACCGGAATTGCAAAGTGAGGGGCAGAGCGTTTTAACACAGACAGCCAAGCTCGGAGAAATAAGGGTAGGGTGGAAAGATAATGGCGGCAGGTATAGATAGATAATGTAAGTAAACGTACAGCTAGATAATAGAGGTACGGTTAGCTTTGAGCTACTGCCGATGTCAACAACACACCCATTCACTTTATGCTTTTGTCGAATAGGACCACCAGCAACTATAACCTTTACCCACCCATAAACAGGTAGGTAGGTAGGTAGGTAGGTAGATTGCCGTCCCCGGACACAATAGCGTATAGGGGACTTACCCATAAATATAGCAACCTCTCACTATTTATCTCTCCCCCCTTCCCCTTCGCCCAGTATTCTTCACATCCCACCCTTTCTCACGCACCCATCAGCTATCAAAATGTAAGCCATACATAACCTGCATTCCCAGTCAATGTAATCTTTCAGACCTATCTGAGTTCCTCCCTTAACGTGGCCTCTTCCTCCTTCTTCAACCTGTCACTTCCTATAAATGTATACAATGGGCCTATCCTTTTATTCGCGTTAATCTCTCTCTCTCTCTTTCTTCTTCTTCTTTTTCTTCTTTCTGTTGTTCTTCATACTTTCTTTCTTTCTTTCTTTCTTTCTTTCTTTCTTTCTTTCTTTCTTTCTTTCTTTCTTTCTTTCTTTCTTCTCTTCTTATTATTGTTCTTCTTCTTCCTCCTCCTCCTTCTTCTTCTTCTTCTTCTTCTTCTTCTTCTTCTTCTTCTTCTTCTTCTTCTTCTTCTTCTTCTTCTTCTTCTTCCTCCTCCTCCTCCTCGTCGTTCTTCTTACTCTTCCGGATGTATTATTTCTCCTCCTCCTTCTTCTTCTTCTCTTCTTCTTCTATCTTTCCTTCTTCTGTTGCTTCACAAGGCATCATCATCATCATCATCATCATCATCATCATCATCATCATCATCATCATCATCATCATTATCATCATCATCATCGTTATCATTATCATCATCATTATCATCATCATCATCGTCATCGTCAGTTATACGGGTACATCTACACACATGCGTACAGTACTCGTTTATTATCCAACCCTTCTTCCACACCTACACCGCACCTCTCTTTTTCCACCCTCACCCTTCTCCTGTCTTTCCTCTCTGTCCCTCCTTGTCTCCTTCCTTCCGATATTATCAAAAGAGTCAGTGGAATGTCACGGCCACTTCTACCGAGCCCTACTAACAACGCTGACGGGTTTCCTTCCTTTTGGTAGGTCAAAAGTCCCCCACCTGTAAATTCTCTAACAGATTGTAAACACCTGGATAATGGATTATTACTTGAACATGTACTGACAGAAAACATTTGGACAATCTTTTATCAATATCACCGGAATTATCATGCGCCGTTAATGTATTGTTTTCCGGAATAAATTTGCCTTGCCTCGCCTGCCTGAATATTTACTGACTGCGTAACAGTTTCTCGTTCACGTCCTTGCTAACAGATTGTTGTTCGCTCTGTATTATTTGTACATCCGCAGGTTGTAAATGTCTGAGATCAGATATATACGTAGGGTCTAGCCAAAAGCAACAGTCTCGGACAATAACAATTTCCCCAGTAAAGATCGAGGTCTTGTACACAATGGTATTGGTTTCAGACGTAGTCCAGGACTTGTCGATGGTCTTCTTGTTCTTCGCAGCACTAAACCCTGAGACGTTTCGGATTATTTATGACACTGATTTATAACGAACTTCGGAAATATAGAACTATAAGCATAAGACTATACGAAGCATTTTTAATTTAATTTAATTTTATTTATTTATTTATTTATTTATTTATTTATTTATTATTTATTAATTATCTTTCCTTCATTCTTTTTTTTGGGGGTGGGGGTGGGGGGTGGGGTGGAGTGGAAGGATGGTTGTCTAACACAGACATTCTCTGCAAAAAGCTCTTCCCAAATTTATACTTACTTTTAAAATTTGTATCCATGAAAGCTTTCCATTTGTCCAACTCCCTCCACCCCCCCCCTCCTCCCCACACCTCTCTCTCTCTCTTTCTCCCCTTCATTGTGAAGCTCCTCTTCTTCTTCTTCTTCTTCTTCTTCTTCTTCTTCTTCTTCTTCTTCTTCTTCTTCTTCTTCTTCTTCTTCTTCTTCTTTTCCTTCTTCTTCTTCTTCTTCTTCTTCTTTTCCTTCTTCTTCTTCTTCTTCTTCTTCTTCTTCTTCTTCTTCTTCTTCTTCTTCTTCTTCTTCTTCTTCTTCTTCTTCTTATTTTTCTTCTTCAGACTTCTATTCCTTCTTCTTCTTCTTCTTCTTCTTCTTCTTCTTCTTCTTCTTCTTCTTCTTCTTCTTCTTCAATTCTTCTTCTTCTTCTTCTTCTTCTTCTTCTTTTTCTCCTTCTTCTTTTCCTTCTTCTTCTTCTTCTTCTTCTTCTTCTTCTTCTTCTTCTTCTTCTTCTTCTTCTTCTTCTTCTTCTTTTCCTTCTTCTTCTTCTTCTTCTTATTTTTCTTCTTCAGATTTTTATTCCTTCTTCTTCTTCTTCTTCTTCTTCTTCTTCTTCTTCTTCTTCTTCTTCTTCTTCTTCTTCTTCTTCTTCTTCTTCTTCTTCTTCTTCATCCTCCTCCTCCTCCTCTTCTTCTTCTTCTTCTTCTTCTTCTTCTTCTTCTTCTTCTTCTTCTTCTTCTTCTTCTTCTTCTTCTTCTTCTTCTTCTTCTTCTTCTTCTTCTTCTTCTTCACCCTCCTCCTCCTCCTCTTCTTCTTCTTCTTCTTCTTCTTCTTCTTCTTCTTCTTCTTCTTCTTCTTCTTCTTCATGAATGAATGAATGAATGTAAAAAAGGAATGAATGAACACTAATCATATTGAAAATGCAGAGAACTGGTGCCAAGAAAATGTTGACCCTTTTTTCTTTAAACTTTAGCCCGACAGTGGAGCAACGGAAAACACTTACCGAGATTTAAAAAAAAAAACACACACATCTTCAAATTCTTACATACGAAAAAAATAATATTACCGCATAAGCTGAGGACTATCAACATGTTCAGAATTGAAATAATCTTGAATCTTTGAGACGGACACGAAAGCACGCAAGGTAAATATGGCCACAAACTGAAGGAGGGTTCGTATTCTTCTGCAGCTTCGGAGTTAATTCACCAACCCTTGTGCACGCTCAAGATGATATTTAAACATATTTTTTTAGACGGAGAAATGCAAGCAAACCCCTTTACCCGGTAACCTATATGCTGCGCTTTGTAGAGTAGATATAGGTATAATAATCCTGAAAGAAATGCGCCCAAACCTATCCTGGACTACCCCAAACTCCTAGGCCTACAATCATCTACCATTTTGCTCACTTTCTCTCTGTCCATTCTTGTCCCGACCTACCCGTCCTCGTCCCACACATCAAACTGAGCTATTATATTGCACCATTTTCTCCAGTCCAATTTGATTTTAAAATTTAACTATACTCAACCTACCCCCACTCCCTCTCCGCCCTCATTTATGACTAGGACTTCTCTCCCCCCTCATCCTCCTTCATCCTTCTCTTCTTCCTCCATCAGCATCACCTCCACCATCATCACAACCACCATCATCATCGTCATCATCCTTATCCTCATCATCATCATCTTCTTCTACTCCTTCTTTTTCATCATCATCATCATCATCATCATCATCATCATCATCATCATCATCATCATCATCATCATCATCATCATCATCATCATCATCATCATCTTCTTCTTCTTCTTCTTCTTCTTCTTCTTCTTCTTCTCTTCTTCTTCTTCTTCTTCTTCTTCTTCTTCTTCTTTTTCTTCTTCTTCTTCTACTTCTTTTTCATCATCTTCTTCTTCTTCGCCCCATCCTTTGCCATCCTCCTCCTCTTCTTCTCATTTTAATTGGATATAGATTATACTACTTCGGAGGTGGTGAAGGGTTCTATTTAATCCTCTATCAACAAACACACACAACAAACACACACACACATACACACAAACACATAACCAATAATGGACGCCGCTGCGTCGAGGCTATGGTGCTTTTGCTCAGAGAACGATCCGAGTTTTACAAACACCCAAGCATCATGGACAATTACAATCCAACAGTTTCTTTTCATCCCTCTCATCCATTTCCTTATTCTGTATTTCATACATTGTTGTTGTTGTTGTTGTTGTTGTTGTTGTTGTTGTTGTTGTTGTTGTTGTTGTTGCATGCTCCTCCTTCTGTTCTTCTTCTACCTTCTCTCGAATTCGTTCAATGATATTTCTATCTTGGCTCAACCCTGACTTCATCCTTCAAATAATTTTCCATTCTCCTGCAATGTCCTCGAGGATCGGGTGGCTAAAGCCTAGATCTCCGTGAAGTATACGTGACCCGACACCACTACCCTCCCCTCACCCTAGATTCTTTTCCCAGCCACATAGAATGTAAATAAACAGAACATGACCCTTTGACCTTGTCTGTGCAGAAAGAGATTGGGGGAAGTGAGGGAACAATAGAATAAAGAGTTGTTTTTTTCGTTTTTTTTTTTAAACCACAGAAAATGGAAAAGGAAGACCAAATGGAGTGTCCTTTTTGACAACCGACACTCCTCCGGATTTTAAAGGAAAATGAAGTATATGAAAAGATATAGTCGGGGTCGGAGGGAAGGCGAAGAGAAAAGGTAAAATAAAAAGTATGAACGACGCTGGTCTTGCTATTATATCAAAAAACGTTGCGACGTTTCAGTCAGAGCTTTTTTTTTTTTTTTTTTTTTTTTTTTTTGGTGAGGGAAGGTTAAGCATTTTTATCATGCCACTGATTTACATTAGAAAGGAATATTTCAACTGTGTACAGTGAAAATGGCAACTAGAGGAACATTTTTTTTAAGGCTAGGAATAATTCATATGCGTTTATGGTCTTTTAGTTTGTCAGTGTTTACTCTCTCTCTCTCTCTCTCTCTCTCTCTCTCTCTCTCTCTCTCTCTCTCTCTCTCTCTCGTTTTCTCTTTCTCTCTGTCTCTGTGTGTATGTGTGTATATATATCTTTTTAAAATTTAGATTTGATACTTTATTGTCCCTTTTTATCGGAAAAATCTGGGCCGCGTCCCCTGGGAAAGGTGTAGTCGCAGTCTGTGGCACGCCCAAACCCAACCTACCTAATTGTGGCTTAATGAGAGGCGACTGTTCAAGCTTGGGAGAGATGGTCTACTTTCCATTTGTTGGTTAATCTAGCCTTGGGTGACTCCTGTTGCGCAGTCCTTTGGTGTAGCCATTGGGTTATGCAGGACAAGGCGACACGACATAATTATGTTCTCCCCGTCTGACCAATCGTCTTATGCTTTTGGGGGTGAGCAGGACTACATTTTCCGCAGTCATTTTATGCAGATTATTGGCAGTGACCTGCAGAAAGTGTGACACTAGTAGCCGGCCATCCGGCTTACTATCAACACGCTTCCCCGGCTTGCAGAGCAACAATTTTTATGTCCCTCTAAATGAAAATACAGTTTGGCTCGGGCCGTGTTCTCAAGATGGTGGCCGAGAGGCGGGATTGAAATACTCCGCGCGGCTACGTAATATTAGTGGTGCTTTTTTTTTTAAATTTTGCTAGGGGAGCAAACCGGGGTACCCGGAGAAAACCCCCGAGACGTTGCCCGGGTCGAAAGTAAATAATATTCGGAGAAACATAACGCCAAGATGTTGGGTCGATCCCACATCTGTCAGGCACCATTGGTTTCTAGACTGTGGACAAGGCAAGTTAGTCACGTCTTAGACCACTCGGCCACAATGCTCGCTGTTTGTATAATATACTGTTTGTATGGGTTTGTGTGGGTGTATATATAAGGGGAAAGAAAGCGTGTGTTATATGTGTGTACATGTGTTGGTGAGGGGGGGTAGGGCGCGCTTTTGTGTTTGAGAGAGATAAAGAAAGACGGAGAGAGAGAGAGAGAGAGAGAGAGAGAGAGAGAGAGAGAGGGAGGGAGAGAAAGAGAGAGAGAAAGAGAGAGAGAGAGAGAGGGAGGGAGAGAAAGAGAGAGAGAAAGAGAGAGAGAGAGAGAGAGAGGGAGAGAGAGAGAGAAAGGGGAGGGGGCGTTTTGTTTCAATGGATGTAATTCTTTGTGGGCTGTTATTACACTATTTTAAATTATATTTGTAACTGTATACAGTTTTGGCACTTTTATGGGATTGCATATTATTATCATGTCTAGTGTTCTTGGCACAAGCCTCACGTACGCGAAACTGTCGGGAAAAGACATTCCATGATAAGATTTCGCTCGACCTTGTAGCCCCTGTAACGTGCCGAAAGCGTCCCTGGCCCAATTTAACTCCCGGGAGTAAAACCAGGCCGTCCCAGATTTACTCCCGGGAGTTATTCTGGTCCTGGACCAGATTGACCCCCAGCCTGTTCCAAAATCACTCTCTGGGGAATGAAGATTACATAGGAACAATTGATGTTATGCACTCTACTGTGTTCCAGATCAGCCTCCCGGGAGTTAGTTTGGCCCACATTTTTCAGTACCAGAATGACTCCCGGGAGTTAAAGTGGGTCTGTCCTAAAACAGCCCCCCTTGCAACAGAGAGTAAGTCTGGGACTGGCCCAGATGCACTCCCGGGAGTCATTCTGGGACAATTTTAGATGTGCCAAAACGGCCCCTGGGGGGCTAATCTAGAACCGATGAGAGTCAGATTGGGTCAGGCCCAGACTGGCCCCCTCTAGCCTAATAAAAGGAGCAATTGAAGACTGCGTCAGTAATCTCATCAGACAAAATAATGGGAGTAAAACGGGGACAAGACCAAAACAGGTCCCCTAACAAAATGCATGTCAAATACAATATTAGGGGAGTCAAATGGGGACAGGACCAAAACCGCCCCCCTATCCATCAGATGCAAAAAACACTACACAGGAGAGTCAAACGGGGACAGGACCAAAACCGCACCCCTACTCATCACATGCAGCTTACACTGAACCTGGGAGTCAAACGGGGAAAGGACCAAAACCGCCCCCCCCCCCAACCCATCAGATGCAACAATTACTGCATAGGGGAGTCAAACGGGGACAGGACCAAAATCGCCCCCTCCCCATCCCATCTGATGCAGCAAATACTGCATAGGGGAGTCAAACGGGGACAGGACCAAAACCGCCCCCCCCCCTTTCTCTACCCATCACATGCAGCAAACACTGAACAGGGGAGTCAAACGGGGACAGGACCAAAACCGCCCCCCTACCCTCCACATGCAGCAAACACTGAACAGGGGAGTCAAACGGGGACAGGTCCAAAACCGCCCCCCCTCCCTTACCCATCAGATGCAGCAAACAATACACAGGGGAGTCAAACGGGGACAGGACCTAAACCGCCCCCCTACCCACCACATGCAGCAAACACTGAACCGGGGAGTCAAACGGGGACAGGACCAAAACGGCCCCCACCCCCTCCTTTACCCACCAGATGCAGAAAACACTGCACAGGGGAGTCAAACGGGGACAGGACCAAAACCGCCCCTCCTACACAATTAGTTGTAACTACAAAACACTGCACAGGGGAGTCAAACGGGGACAGGACCAAAACCGCCCCCCCCCCTCTACCCATCACATGCAGCAAACACTGCACAGGGAGTCAAACGGGGACAGGACCAAAACCGCCCCCCTACCCACCACATGCAGCAAACACTGAACAGGGGAGTCAAACGGGGACAGGACCAAAACCGCCCCCCCCCCTCTACCCATCACATGCAGCAAACACTGCACAGGGGAGTCAAACGGGGACAGGACCAAAACCGCCCCCCTACCCACCACATGCAGCAAACACTGAACAGGGGAGTCAAACGGGGACAGGACCAAAACCGCCCCCACCCCCTCCTTTACCCACCAGATGCAGAAAACACTGCACAGAGGAGTCAAACGGGGACAGGACCAAAACCGCCCCCCCCCTCTACCCATCACATGCAGCAAACACTGCACAGGGGAGTCAAACGGGGACAGGACCAAAACCGCCCCCCCCCTACCCATCACATGCAGCAAAAACTGCACAGGGAGTAAAACGGGGACAGGACCAAGCCCCCCCCCCCCCTCTACCAATCACATGCAGCAAACACTGCACAGGGGAGTCAAACGGGGACTGGACCAAAACCGCCCCTTCCACCTACCCATCACATGCAGCAAACACTACACAGGGGAGTCAAACGGGGACTGGACCAAAACCGCCCCCCCCCCTCCCTTACCCATCAGATGCAGAAAACACTGCACAGGGGAGTCACACGGGGACAGGACCAATACCGCCCCCCCCCTACCCATCACATGCAGCAAACACTTCACAGGGAGTAAAACAGGGACAGGACCAACTCCCCCACCCTACCCATCACATGCAGCAAACACTGCACAGGGGAGTAAAACGGGGACAGGACCAAAGCCGCCCCCCTCGCTATCACAAGAAGCAAACACTACATAGGGGAGTCGAACGATGTCAGGACCAAAACCGCCCCCCCCCCCTCCTCCTACCCATCACATGCAGCAAACACTGCACAAGGGAGTCAAACGGGGGCAGGACCAAAACCGCCCCTCCTACACAATTAGTTTTAACTTCAAAACACTGTACAGGGGAGTCAAACGGGGACAGGACCAAAACCGCCCCCATCACATGCAGCAAACATTTCACAGGGAGTAAAACAGGGACAGGACCAACTCCCCCCCCTACCCATCACATGCAGCAAACACTGCACAGGGGAGTAAAACGGGGATAGGACCAAAACCGCCCCCCCTCGCTATCACAAGAAGCAAACACTACATAGGGGAGTCGAACGATGTCAGGACCAAAACCGCCCCCCCTCCCTATCACAAGAAGCAAATACTATATATAGGGGAACGATTTCAGCCCTGTGCCAATATAATCTCTCCTGTTCACTCATTGTTCCATCTGAAGAAGTAGGGGGACGGTTTTTTTACGTGTCCCCGTTTAACTCCAGGGCCAAGATTTTGTATTCATTTTGTTACGGAAGCGATTTTTGTCCTGTCCCCGCTTGACTCCCCAGTGCACTGTTTTATGCATCGGATGGGTAGGAGGGAGATGGGTGGCGGGGTTTTTGTCCGGTCCCCGTTTGACTCCCCTATGCCGTGTTTTCTGCATCTGATGGGTAGGGGTCGGTTTTGGTCCTGTCCCCGTTTGACTCCCCTATGCAGTGTTTTCTGCATCTGATGTGTAAGGGGGGCGGGTTTTGGTCCTGTCCCCGTTTGACTCCCTATGCAGTGTTCTCTGCATCTGATGTGTAAGGGGGGCGGTTTTGGTCCGGTCCCCGTTTGACTCCCCTATGCAGTGTTTCCTGCATCTGATGTGTAAGGGGGGCGGTTTTGGTCCTGTCCCCATTTAACTCCCCTATGCAGTGTTTTCTGCATCTGATGTGTAAGGGGGGCGGTTTGGTCCGGTCCCCGTTTGACTCCCCTATGCAGTGTTTTCTGCATCTGATGTGTAAGGGGGGCGGTTTTGATCCTGTCACAGTTTGATTTCCCTATGCAGTGTTTTCTGTATCTGAGGTGTAAGGTAGGCGGTTTTGGTCCTGTCCCCGTTTGACTCTCTTGTGCAGTGTTTTGTAGTTACAAGTAATTGTGTAGGAGGGGCGTTTTTTGTTCTGTCCCCGTTGGTCTCCCCTAGGCAGTGTTTGCTTCTTCAGATAAATTGGGGGGGGGGGGGGCGGTTTTAGTCCTGTCCCCGTTTGACTCCCCTATTCAGTGTTTTCTGCATCTGATGTGTAAGGGGGGCGGTTTTGGTCCTGTCCTCGTATAACTCCCATATGCAGTGTTTTCTGCATCTGATGTGTAAGGGGGGGGGGGGGCGGTTTTGGTCCTGTCCCCGTTTGACTCCCCTATGCAGTGTTTTCTGCATCTTTTGTTTAAGAGGGGGAGGGGGGGCGGTTTTGGTCCTGTCCCCGTTTGACTCCCCTATGCAGTGTTTTTCTGCATCTGATGTGTAAGAGGAAGGGGGGGGCGGTTTTGGTCCTGTCCCCGTTTGACTCCCATGTGCAGTGTTTTGTAGTTACAACTAATTGTGTAGAAGGGCGGTTTTGGTCCTGTCCCCGTTTGACTCCCCCTGTGCAGTGTTTGATTCTTCTGATGAATTGGGGGGGGGGGGGGTTGGTCCTGTCCCCGTTTGACTCCCCTATTGAGTGTTTTCTGCATCTGATGTGTAAGGGGGGCGGTTTTGGTCCTGTCCCCGTTTGACTCCCATATGCAGTGTTTTCTGCATCTGATGTGTAAGGGGGGCGGTTTTGGTCCTGTCCCCGTTTCACTCCCCTATGCAGTGTTTTCTGCATCTGATGTGTAAGAGGGGGGTGAGGCGGTTTTGGTCCTGTCCCCGTTTGACTCCCCTATGCAGTGAGTTCTGCATCTGATGTGTAAGGGGGGCGGTTTTGGTCCGGTCCCCGTTTGACTCCCCTATGCAATGTTTTCTTCATCTGATGTGTAAGGGGGGCGGTTTTGGTCCTGTCCCCGTTTGACTCCCCTATTGAATGTTTTCTGCATCTGATGTGTAAGGGGGGCGGTTTTGGTCCTGTCCCCATTTCACTCCCCTATGCAGTGTTTTCTGCATCTGATGTGTAAGGGGGCGGTTTTGGTCCTGTCCCCGGTTCACTCCCCTATGCAGTGTTTTCTGCATCTGATGTGTAAGAGGGGGGTGGGGCGGTTTTGGTACTGTCCCCGTTTGACTCCCCTATGCAGTGAGTTCTGCATCTGATGTGTAAGGGGGGCGGTTTTGGTCCGGTCCCCGTTTGACTCCCCTATGCAGTGTTTTCTGCATCTGATGTGTAAGGGGGGCGGTTTTGGTCCTGTCCGCGTTTGACTCCCCTATGCAGTGTTTTATGCATCTGATGTGTAAGGGGGGCGTTTTTGGTCCTGTCCATGTTTAACTCCCTTTTGCAGTGTTTTATGCACCTGATCGGTAGGGGTCGGTTTTGGTCCTGCGCCCGTTTGACTCCCCTGTGCAGCGTTTTGTAGTTACAACTAATTGTGTAGTAGGGGCGGTTTTGGTCCTTTCCCTGTTTGACTCTCTGTGCAGTGTTTGCTTCTTCTGATGAATAAGGGGTGGGGGGGGCGGTGTTGGTCCTGTCCCCGTTTGACTCCCCTATGCAGTGTTTTCTGCATCTAATGTGTAAGGGGGGCGGTTTTGGTCTTGTCCCCGTTTGACTCCCCTATGCAGTGTTTTATGCATCCGATGTGTAAGGGGGGCGTTTTTGGTCCTGTCCCCGTTTAACTCCCTTGTGCAGAATTTGATGCACCTGATGGGTAGAGGTCGGTTTTGGTCCTGTCCCCGTTTGACTCCCCTACTTACGTTGATTAGCTGAGGGGGCGATGTTGGGCCTGTCCGTTTTTAACTCCCATATTAAAAACTAAGAATACATTGAAAAGACAAGAGAAGTTGGGGGGCTGTTTTGGTCCTGTGATCCAGTTTTACTCCCGGGAGTCATTTCGGAACAGGCTGGGGGTCAATCTGGTCCAGGACCAGAATAACTCCCGGGAGTAAATCTGGGACGGCCTGGTTTTACTCCCGGGAGTTAATTTGGGCCAGGGACGCTTTCGGCACGTTACACCCCCAAAGGGGACCACTTTCCTCCGTTTTGCCGCGAGCAAACAATCGTATTACCGCCGCTGTACTTTAAGTACAAAACTATGCATTTTGGAATGTGAATGAACGATCATACTGTATGTCTCTCTCAACCAGACAGAGGGTGGCAAGTTGGGCTGACTCGAAAAAAGTAGAATCGAATGCTTCAGGGAGATCTTCTGGATCCTTCGAGAAGGATAAAAAAACCGAATTCCAAAGAGCTTCCAGATGGGTGTGGGAAATTCGCCAATATTCGATAACACTAGGAACTGCAGAGGATGTGGACAAAGTACATGGCACTCATATAGCGCAGTTATCAGGTCGAATAGCTGTTCCACACTGAATGGACTTGTAAAATCAACCTGACGGGACAGGAAGATTTGAATGATCCGAGAACTGCTAGAACAGGAAATAAAAGACACGTGCAAGAAATTTTACAATTTAAATCTAGAAAATATGGAATATTTTTTGAGTGCGGGTAGAGATAGGCAAACCAGACTATGAAGCGGCCGACAAGTGTTAAACAGCCCAAGGTCTCCACGAGCCAAAGCAAGTCTGGCATGTGCCTTACAGAAAAACGAGAAGTCTTGGATAGATGGACTGAGTACTGCTCTGACTCTTACAACCAAACACCAAACGGAGACCAATCAGTTCTAGCATGTTCACAGAACAGAGAAGAATAAATCCTCCCAATTCTCCGAAAAGAAGTTGAGGCAGCAGTGCAATCGCTGAAGAATGGGGAGTCAGCGGGTGTGGACAACATACCCGCAGAATTGCTTCAAGCAGGGGGAGAAGCGATGATTGGCGCCATCACCATTATCTGTAACAAGATCTGGCATAGTGGGGAGTGACCTTTACCATGGACCCAGTCGCTTGTCATCACGTTTCCGAAAAAAGGTAACCTTCAGTAGTGTGAAAATTACCGCACCATCAGCCTCATCAGCCACCCCAACAAAGTCCTCCTAAAACAGGTTGAAGCCCCGAACTGAACAAATCATAGCTGAAGAACAAAGAGGATTCATGGCAGGGCCAAATAACACTGAGCAGATTTGTAACCTCCGTATAATCTGCGAGAAATACCTACAGCACCAAAAACATCTATATCATGTGTTTGTAGACTTCAAGAAAGCGTTTTACCGAGTCTGGCATGCAGCTGTGTGGGCAACCAGAATAGTGTACAACATCAGCCTTAAGATTATTAAAGTCATCAAAAGCCTGTATGACAAGGCTACCAGTGCAGTCCTCCACAACAGTGCCATCGGGAACTGGTTCGGAACAACAATCGGCGTGCGTCAAGGATGCCTACTCTCTCCAACACTCGTCAACATCTTCCTGGAGCACATCATGTCCGATGCCCTTGCAGATCACGAATGCACAGTCAGCATAGGGGGTAGAGCAATCTCCAACCTCCGTTTTGCGGATGACATTGATGGATTGGCTGGAGAGGAACAAGAACTTGAACAGCTGGTACAGAGGCTAGGCTTGACACCACCTCCAGAACTTTTGAAATGGAAATAAGTACATAGAAGATCAAAGTGATGAACAACAACACTAATGGCATCAACACGGACATCAAAGTCCAATGCCAATCCCTCAACACGGTGCATAGCTCCAAATATTTAGTAGCCATTGTATCAGATAATGGGTCCCGACAAGAAGTCCTCTTCAGGATCGCACAAACAACTGCTGCCTTGACAAGGTTGAAGCCCATTTAGAAAGACAGAACCATCAGTCTACACTCCAAAATAAGGCGGCTGCGCTCTCTTGTCATCTCAATCTTCATATACGCTTGCGAAACATGGACCCTCATAGCAGACCTACAACGAAGAATGCAAAGCATAGAGATGAGGTGCTATAGAAGACTTCTGGGCATTTCCTATACCCAGCACATCACCAACGACGAAGTCCGAAAGACCATCACACAAGCCATTGGACAACACGATAACATGCTCACAGTGGTAAAGAAACGGAAACTCTGATGGTATGGCCACATCACCAGAGCATCAGGCCTTGCAAAGACCATCCTGCAAGACAACGTACAAGGAGGTAGAAGAAGAGGGAGACGGAAGGAAGTGGGAGGACAACATTCGAGAATGGAATGGCCTGACACTGAGCGAAGCCATGAGGGTTGCTGAGGACAGAGAAAGATGGAGTACGATGGTTAAACGATCACCTGTGGTGCCCCAACGAATTTCGAGTTATGGGATAGGATAGGATAGGATAGGATAGGATAGAATAGAGATAGGGAGAAGGGAGTGGGGGATGAGCTGACCGGGTACAGAAAACTATTATAAATTAATTATTGTCAACGTTAGTATAACGAAAGTGTTGCGCTAAATCATAATCACAAGCTATAATCGGTCAACAGTGTGAATGGAAGGTAGGGGGCAAGAATTATTAGTTGAAAATAATTTGTGCTTTTCGCAAGACGAGATTACTCTCACCTTTGCTTAAGGCAAGGCGAGAAGGATGCTTCTAGATCACTTGCGATTTACACAGTCCCCCGTCACTCCCCACCCCTTCCCTTCAACCCTCCGACGAACTTTACTGTCAAGATAGAAGCACTGAAGCAATAACTATTCCAACCGTATGCACGATTTCAACGTTTTAAGTAGCTACCAGAAGTATACACTATAATATTAAAGTGAAGGATTGTATGTGAATCATGAACGACAACAATAAGTCGACAGATCCTAATATAAGGATGGACGATAGATACTCAAAGACTAACATCATCCAGAAAAGGTGTATAAAACTACACTACACTACACTACACTACACTACACTACACTAAAAGGTATAAACAGTATAGGTCCAAAAACAATCCCCTTAGATATTGCGATCCCTGCGAGCAGGATTGCCCGATATAAGTAACCAGGGCACGAATGTCGAATGAATGGGTTCGCGTCTGTTAAAAGGCGTCAAGTAGCGAGTAATCTGCTCTGTCCACTCTGCCTTGTTTGCTCATCTTTGAACTCGTATTATATCATCAGGCACCAGTGAGGGAAGGAGCTATCCATCTTCTCAATGAGTACCGAGTGAATGCAGCGGGTACATTAATTAAACACAAGTAAACCTGGCTGATGCCTGATTCTCGGTATTGGAGGAATTAACTATCTTTTAACACCCAAGCCCACTCAAATAAAACTGGTTTTAACTGTAAAGTCCACTCTACGATTACAAACACTTTGGGTACATTTGAATGCTTAGTCAGATAAAATCAAGCGCATGTTGAAAACAGTTGTCCTGATAGGTGGATCCTATTATCATTTGTCCAGGTTTTTGTATTATTAGTTTCAAGACTTGCTTAGGACTCGTCGTCCGAAGTTTCAAAGAACAAAGGAGACACAATGTGATTGATTCACAAAGATTTGGACGTACCAAAGGGGCAGAATAATGTACATTTCCTTCCCACGGTAGATATCGTATATGAGAGACGCCAATCAACGAGAGAGAGAGAGAGAGAGAGAGAGAGAGAGAGAGAGAGGGAGGGAGAGAGGGAGAGAGAGAGGGAGGTGAACAGAAGGGGCGGGGGCGCAATCCAACAAATAAATACGCAACACAAATCAATACACACATTAATCCAAAAACTGCGCGAAAACTAAATTTCCTAACAGTTAACTGTCAATTTAACACTTTAAACTGAAGTAATCTAATCAGACAAATGTGATTTTTAGCACGAACATCAACTGCATAAAGTCCAACCTGAAAAACGCATTATGTCCGTGAGAAAGGCGTCTGTTCAAAAGATTAGAATCTGTTGGGATTGTGTGTTTTACTGACTTCATTGATTCGTTATTTTCTTAAGAACGCGGACGTAGTGTTTCTTTCCTCGTTAATTTTTACCGTTAACGCACGTGTTGTGATAAGCATCGTTCAGTCATAGGCGTGATGAGGAATTTTAACTCCTACCCCCTCCTCTTTCACCCCTCCTCCCGCTCCTTTCCCTCTCTCTCTCTTTCTCTCTCTTCATCATACACCCCCGTCTCTTCTTGTTTTTTTAAATGTCATCGCGAATTTAGGTGAATCTGGCGTGGGGAAATTAGTCGCGGGTGTGCGCGCAGCGAGACACAGTACGTGTTGGGAGTGTGTGCATGCGAGTGAGAGAGTGAGTGTGTGGGTGTGCATGCGTGCGCGTGTTTGCCTCGGGCTGTGTCTATGTGTGCGCACGAATGATTAAATACTGCATGTGTGTGAGTGTGTGCTTGCCAGCAAGTGCGCAGGTGTGTTCATTTTTTAAAATTCTAATTCATTCTAACACTTACCCACCTGAATGTTCAATTTAAAATCAGATGGGAAGAAAATTTATTTAATGTATGTTACTGACTTTCAACACCTTGCACGAATGCTATTATATTGCATAATAAGCGAAATAGAGATTACCTGCAAACTAATAATTTAGAACACCATAGCATACATACTAAGACTGTCGCGCTGCTTTTTAGGATCCACATCAATCTGCTCTTCAATGAGTTACATAAGAAAATGGAGTTGAACATTGAAAATGACATTTATGATATGGACAGTACAACGATAGAAGATGGAAGTGTAGTATGCAAAGATGAACCTCAACAACATGTTGACTTTAAGTGGACAAATGTATTTGACATAATTCGCAAGCACTAGCAAACGTAGTTGAAATAATTGGCAAAAGATCGCAAATTTGATTTGATATTCTTCACTCCATCATTATTACGTCACCCAAATTGTGTTCAGATTAAAATTCAGTTTGGAAACAAAATAAAGAGCTGGTTTGACGTCTACAAAATCTTTTTTTTTTTAACTCTTAACTGATGGAAACAAATTTTGGAATTCTATTAACACACAACACACATAAGCCTACTTGATGATAAAAAGTCCGCAATTCAGATTTATTTGTGTGCTTCCTGTCCATATTGTTAAGTAAATCACATTATTTAATATTTATTTTTCCTTGCGTCGTCTACATGTTTACAATAAAACTATCGTAAGCAATGGTGTTTTTTATGTTAAGCAACGTCAGGTAGGGTTAGTACTTGGATGGGTGCCCAGGCATGGAAGGCAAACACCAAACGACACAAAAATATTGAAACAAACGCACGACGCACCCCAGTCCATACCTGGATTTGTTCAGAACCGAATACGGTAAAGCAGCGAGACACCCACCGCCCTCATTAAGCTGGCCTAGAGGAAAGGGAGATTCTAAACGCTTTCCTCCCCAACGACCGAAAGGTTTCGGGGACACTTTTACCTTTGGCTTATTTAGGATCCAACACGCACTCAACATGATACAGTACGGTGGATATTACCTGTGTTTAAGACCCATATTCAAGTGTTTTAGGTGTCTTTTTACACAGCAATGTTTTATATGTGTGGAATCAATAAAAAGTCTGTACTGTTGCTTGATGTATGTGCGCCATGAGCAAGGAACCGCGGACGATGGCGCTGTACTTTCAACAACAACAACAACAACAACAACAAAACAAGAACATTAGCAGCAACAAGTTTCGTTTAACTTTCCTTAACAACCTCCAACTTGGACATTTACGACTGTTTCTAGATCTCGAAATCCTATTTCAAAGAATCCTTATCACTGTGTCGCTCTTCTCTCTTTTATCTAAACTATATCACTAACAGAGGCATTTGTATTCAGTCTGAATCAGCTTTTTTTATTTTTTTATTAATTACTAAGTTCTTTTACTAACATATATATTACAAACGGACGGACGAACTTCCAATCCGTTTAGTACTTTCTTCTTATTGAATATTAAAAGCCCAAACAACAACGAATCAAGTCTTAATACCAGGGCCGGATCTGGGGGGGGGGGGGGGAGGTCCTGGGTTCCGGAACCCCTCCCCTGGCCATCCGATGTACCTCAGAAAGAAAAAAAATGTAGTTTTTTTAAGCTCTTAATTAGTTTATTTATTAGATGACCAGCCAATATGGGACATTAAACTCAAAAACCAACCAACCAACCGGAATGTGTGATGAATGGTGCAATTTACGAACATAGCAACATTTTCCCACCTTCCGTCCGGCCCAATACCATCACTTGGAACTCCCCTCCCCCTTCTACTTACCTTGATCCGGCCCTGAATACTGCAAATCGCCCTAACAGTTCGATTGTATACAAAACACTGTAAAATGGACCAAACAATCAACAACCTAATTCTATAAAATCGCCTTCTACTGTTTGATTGTATATCGACCTCGCAATCTGTTGTATTTTCACTACAAAAGATCCATAGTGCAAAAGACGAGGACAAGTTACTCCAGGGCGTGACTTGCAGTCGTTAAGGTAGATTTAACAAACGCATTGTTGTTCCTAGAAGTACTTACAGTTACACTTTAGCTTTAAAGAAACGCTTTACGTTCGTGATTCGTTTTGAATACATTCAATTAATTATTGTCGCAGCATTCATTGGGGGAAACCTTTGAAAGAAAAAAAGTTACTTCAAAGTGGGGGAAACCTTTGAAAGAAAAAAAGTTACTTCAAAGTGGGGGAAACCTTTGAAAGAAAAAAAGTTACTTCAAAGTGGGGGAAACCTTTGAAAGAAAAAAGTTACTTCAAAGCGTACGAGAAACGATTCCCGGTAGTTTATTCTATTGAACGCTGCGTCATAGTACCGAGTATAGCTATACATTACTAGCAGTTCCAGCAGCCTTTAAAGAATAGGCGGGAGAAGACATTATTTTGGTATAGAAATTACCACTACAATAGTCTAATGGTAATGAATTTGTTGAAAGAAAAGAAAGAATGAAAGAAAAGAAAAGGAAACAAGAAGAAAGACTGACAGAAAGAAATAGAAAAAAGAAAAGAAAATAGAAAAAAGAAATAAATAAAAAGAAGCCAAGAAAAAAAATTAAAAAGACATAAAATGGAAAGAAAAATTAAAAGAAAGGGAGTAAACAGAAGAAGAAAATAAATCAAAGGAAAAGTAAGAGAAATGCGTACTAAATGCAGAGATAGAAGAAGAGAATGGCAACATGTTCACAAACCCTAGACTTAAGAAAAAAGGAAAGGAAAACGCAAAAACAAAACAGTACACAAAGATCAAAGAGTTCAAAGTTGGGAAGCAAATTAAAGGGAACCCCTTTGACCACCGCCTCGATAAATCCGTTTATTATTCACAGGAAATGTTGACCCACTGTAAAGAAGAAAAAAACAACTAGCAAAACAAAAAGCAACTCTTTCGAAAGTATAGTGTTTTTTTACATAAATAAATTACGTAGTTTTGTGTGTGCTTACTAATAGCAACAGCTAGAAGTCATACCTTCAGCTAGTAGATGGTGGAAAGTATTGGTGCACAGGGGAGATCATTCCCCGTCAGAACAAAGATGGAAAATTCAAACTTTAGCGGTAGGTTTGAGCAACAAAAGCCCGCTTTATCTTTTTTTTTATGTATCATAACAATGCGGATTTTAGGCGCAAAAAGTAAACAAAGCCTTCGGATTTGGGACCTTTAAGCAATCTGTCCACAGTAAAAGTCTCAAAAGAAAGACAAGCGATGGTAGATGAAACAGGACGTGAATTAACAATGCAAAAACCCAGCACGAAAATTAAAGACCTAACGCAAAACAAAGACAATCCAAACGCAGACTAGACAAAAGGGCAAACTTGCTTCTACTTTTCGCTTCAGGGTCTTGAGTTCTCGAATAAACGTTACATTTCACAGGTTACTGTCACATACCTACAGTACCTACGAGTGTCCGAAAACATCTACTTGTTGCTCCTTTTTCTTTCCCGCAGCAATGTTGACCTTTTGAATCTTGCTATGAGACACCTTTAAGGCGCTTTTCAGAACACATTGTTTTTGACCTTTAAATATTTTACTGTTCTGCGAATGCGCTTGTAGACCACTCTGATCTTGACCTTTTAAATTGCACTGCTATGTGAAGATGCTTTTTCAAAACACAGCGTTAGTGATACTTAAATATTTCACTATTTTAAGAATGCGCGTTAAGTTTCAGACCACTCTGTTCTTGACCACTTAAAAGCTTTTGCTGTTCTATACCTATGCAGTACTTTCAAAACACCGTGTTGCTGACCTTTGAATTTAGTCACTGCTCTATTCTATGAAGGCGATTTAACTTTAAGAAGCTTTGCAAAAACAAGCTTACATATACCAAACTGTTACTTCCACAATGGAATGCTTTTGTTCATTGAAGATGTACGTATTCAAAAGAGTACAGAAATTTATACCCGAAACTAGGAAAAACGTAGTATGTCACATTTCTTTAAATTAAATAGCGGTAGTGACTGTTTTTGACCGTTAGTTTCGGAAACAATTTAGGCGTTTTGAAAATGCCCAGTGAGCCTTTTGGAATTGTTTTCTGTTCTATATGTATAGCTTTACGAAGACACGCCTATATAAATAGCATTCTTTATTTGGCAATGGAGTTGTTCTTTTTTTAACATTGACAATATACACAATACAAAGACCGTGTACATCGAGACCCACGAAAATACAGCTTACTAAACTTTCAATAACTCTGCTGGCGCTTTCAAAAAGAGCAGTTCTGTTGACCTTTAAAGTAAACCTTCAACTGTTCTGTAAAGGTACTTTAACTTAAGTAGCCACAGCTCTACAAAAACCTTCGTGTACATGTACCAAATTCTTCATTTGACGATGAAAAGCTTTTGTATACCGAAATCCATACACACACTATACAGTATATAGAGTTCGGAACAGAAGAAGCTATAAGATGCACGGACCATTTGGGCACTATTGTTTCGGCAAATAGGGTTGTGGAGAGAAAGAAACTTTAAAAAAAAAATTTGTTATTAGGGATACAGATTTTAGACTGATTTTAGACTAATTAATATGTCTAATCTTCCAATCTGTCCCTTAAGAAATTAACATAATAAAGAACTTTTAACATTAACTTGAAAATCATTTAACACACGCACATGCACACACACACACACACACACACATCTTCGTCATTATTGTTACACAATTTTACACCAAAACAAATAACAACAAGAGAGACAGAGAGAGATGATGATGGAGGGAAACTTGAGGAAACTAGGGAGATGGGGAAGGTACGTTTGTTGTGTACTGCGATACGGGAGTTGACAAACGAGCAGACCGCCTTCTGAGCGTCACCGCAGAAAAGCACAACGTCACGTTCTTTCGTGACAAAACCCTACCAAGTCACGACCACCATCTCCTACCCTCCCTCTCTCTCTCTCTCTCTCTCTCTCTCTCTCTCTCTCTCTCTCTCTCTCTCTCTCAACCCCTCCACTCCCCCTAGACAACAGATAAAATGTATCAACCACATGCATGAACACTCTCTCACAGAGCGAAAAAACAGAAAGAATTAGGACACTAATTAAAGAGCCAAGTGATAATAATGAAAGAAGACAATAAATAGAATTGTGTTATAAGCTTAAACTTCATTAAAAGTGAAAACTGAAAAAAAAAATACGCATAACAATCTGAAAATATCTGCAAAGGTGCAACAATGTCAAGAGGAAGTAATATAAAGTAAAAGTAACGTAAAGAAACTAACAACAATTTTGTGAATTTCTGCATGTGTTACTCAAGTACTCAACTATGCAATAACATACAGCATTAGCTCTGTCGATACAAAACTATAGAGAGGGGATGAAGTTCCTGGATCTCTTATGCTCGGAATAAACCATTGCTTGCATTGCTTTCACAAGACTATAAGGATTTTGTCTCAGGGGTTATTATTGCGGTAAGAGAGGGATCATGTTGGTCTTTGTGTCTAGGTATAGATAATTATCACGCAATACTGAATGGTTGTATTTCTATAGTTCGGGTTATATATTACGTACAGCGTCATCTTCTTTCATCCAACGACCCAAAACCTCCATTATACCAGAATTTCGCTTTGGGGATTTTGTTAAGAGAACTATCGTTTTTGTGTCTAGGTATACATTACACTACATAACTAAGGCTTACCGAGGTTTACGTTCGCCACTGATAGTGGAGTACTAGTAAATATGGCGGCCTACTAGCGCCAAAACCTGATAATTACAATTATCATGTCATAATTACAAATATCAAGGGATAATTACAATTATCAAGATATAATTACAATTATCAATGAAAATTACAAATATGTTCGTGTGATCATGTTTAATTTTCAGTTTTGGCTCTATCCATCCGCCTGGAAATGCGCCAAAACTGAAAATTGTAATTATCACATATTAATTAAAATTTTCACTTCATAATTATAATTTTCACGTGATTATGCTTAATTCTGGTAAGGCGGCTTACTAGCGTCAAAACCTGCAAAACTTACATGTATCAGTGATAATTGTAATTAACACGTGTTCTGTGTAATTCACAGAGATACCGGTAATTCACAGTGTTAATTACTAATTTTCAGTTTTGGCCATGCTTTACTAGGGCCAAAACCCCAGGCGTGCTGGGAACAGTGCCTCTGCCGCGCATGCGCATCGCGCATCGGGCCGCGCATGCTCATCTTGATATTTATAATTTTCAGTGATAATTGTAATTATCGCTTGATAATTGTAATTATCGCTTGATAATTGTAATTATCTCTTGATAATTGCAATTATGTCATGATATTAGTAATTATCAGGTTTTGGCGCTAGGAAAGCATGGCAAATACTGATAATTATTAATTAACACTGCGGATTACCGGTATCTCTGTAAATAACACAGAACACGTGATAATTTCAATTATCTCGTGATAATGGTAACTCTCGGTTTTGGCGCTAGTAGGCCGCCATAAGTAAATCTTGGCGAGTCTCAGCGACGCAGTGTAGGCCTAAATATAGATCACACAATACTGTACTACAAACAGCACTATCTTTTCCAAACCCCAAAGGATAGTGTCTAAGGATTTTTTTTAAATGCTTGTTTGGCAAGGACTACTGTTTACATGTTTTGGGTGTAGGTATCACAGATAAGTTTAGTTTAGTTTAGTTTAAATTTAGTTTAGTTTAGTCAAGACAGTTTTTTTTTAAACCACTTAGGATTTGTGTTGAAGGATTTTTATTTTGGAAAGACAAGATTATTTTCAAGTCTAGGTACACATATCAGGCAGTACAGAATACTGCACATTTCTACGCGTTTAGTTACACCACGTTAAGATCCCTTTGGTTACATTCTAGACGACCTGGGGTTACATTGTAGACGGCATTACGTGCGAAACACAAGAATAGAATTACAAAATAGGATTACAAAATGGTAGCTTAAGAACACCTGCTAGGTTAGGGTGATAGTATGTTGCATTATTATGAGTGTAAGTTACTTGGATTGAAAGAGATGGGTGATGATACACTGGTATTATATGCAAGCAAAATTACTTGACTTGTTTCAATGATTAATATAGCTGCCTTATGTGGCTGAAGTCTACACATGGCGTGATACATACAGCCTGCCAGTTGGCAGCAAAGTGTTTGTCTTTCGAGACATCGCTTTGATCCTGACTTAAAGGAAAGAAAAATATTCTTTCACGTGCTATACTTGGGTGCCAACGTTTTGCCGGTAATCGCGCTATAAATTAAGACCAATTCACTGTGAAAAGTGTAATATGTGCGTAAATGAACATTTTAAACATCCGCAAATGCAAATACAATTTCATACTCCTTTTCCTCCTACCTCTACCACTATTAGAAATAGGGTAAATAAAATAAAGACTCACTACTGCTGCTTCTATTACTACTACTACTACTACTACTACTACTACTACTACTACTACTCTCTCTCTTTCTCTCTCCACCGTTCTAAAATTTTTATGAAATAATTAAATGTAAAACCTCCACACAGCGTAGCGGAGCGTGATGGAGGTTTACGCCCAATAGCAATACAGGCCTCAGTAGGCTCAGTGCGCTGTTTGTATGCATATTTTATACTGTACTTATCCATTTTTAGTTCATGAGATGCTTTCGCACGGTCAAATATAGGCGACTTTTACTAACATAGTAATCCAAAAAAACTACGACACAAATAAACAAACAGAAAACAGGTTTTCCCTATAAAACGTAGAAGGCAAGCTCCAGAAAAGACTACTGCAGGTTTTGTCCCACCTTTTCGTCTCTTACATTTACAACTCGCGAGTAGACCATATACAATATAATTCCTATTCCTTAAATGTCGTTTCGCCTCGTTGCTTCCCGTCCAGTGTAAACAACCCTATACATCTACTTCGGGCCTTTATATCCGACTTTGCTTCATCAAGTGTAAAGTGAAAACGAAAACTTTATGAGGAATCCATGGTTGTGTACAAAGTATAGTCAACGGAAAAAAACAATCTTAAATAGTAGGGATGACGACATAAGCGTTTTAGATTCCAGACTGGGGCTTGAGTTGGATTTTGGTTCGGCCAGCGCCTTGAGCAGCTTTAGAGCTGGACAAGCGCTAAATAAGAACCATTAAAAAAAAATCGAAATGTTTAAAGAAAGCCTTTCAGTTCAAAGCATTTCATAAAATAATTTGTTTTCTTTCTAGTAATGGAACAAATTTCAAGAGCAACTGTATGACGTTCTACTAGCGCCAAACCCTGATAATTACAAATAATTATCATGGGATAAATACAAATGTCACGGGATAATGATAAGTATCAAGGGATAATTACAATTATTATTGAAAAAATTACAAATATTTTCGTGTGATCCTGTTTAATTTTCAGTTTGGGCTCCTGAAATCCGTGTGAAAATGCGCCATAACCAAAAATTGTAATTATCACATAATAATTACAAATTTTACTTGATTATTACATTTTTTTTACGTGATCATGCTTAATTCTGGCTAAGGCGGCTTATTAGCCCCAAAAGCTGCATTTACATGCAGGTTTCAGTGATAATGGCAATTAACACGTGTTGTGTTCATAGCGCCCAAACCTGATAATTACAAATATCTTGGGATACTTACAAATATCAATGACATATTTACAATTAACATGTAGGCTTACACACTGTAATTAGTTAGTGCAGACTACACATTTCGGTTTTGGCGCATTTTCACACGGATTGCTAAAGCCAAAACTGAAAATTAAGTATGATGACGCGAAGATATTTGTAATTTTTAGTGATAGTTATAATTATCTTATAACAAATGTAACTATCTGAGGATAATTGTTATTATTACGCGAAAATTGTACTTATCAGGTTTGGGCGCTAGGGAGGCGTGGCAAATACTGATATTTACCGGTATCTCTGTAAATTACACAGAACACGTGTTAATTTGGTCGTGGTAACTCTCGGTTTGGCGCTAGGAGCGTCAAATGCGAGTGAATTGCACGCCCATCTAGTAGATGATTGGTCGAAAACTGTCACGCCAAACTGCGCAAGCTCAAATGCGCACGCAATTACACACGCAATGGCCCACGCATTTATCTACGAGTCA
>CM072515.1:36269668-36324668 GCA_036898135.1 Oncomelania hupensis | reverse complement strand
ATTCGCCTCCTCCGGTTCTAATAACAACACACAATAACCTGTTCCCTTAAACCTTACGCACTGATAATGAACAACGATTACAATCAGCTAGCGTAACCCACATGGCCGCAAGATGGAAGATTCAACGGTTTATTCCCTTCGCCCTATTTTAGGGTGTAGAGAATATAAAAATATTCACAGAAACATGCTTGCACCCTCAACTCTACTTCCAGCTTCGGATGGAACTCCATGGGTAAAATATTTATTTTCACCACTTTTAACTAAATAATCTTTATTTAGAAGCATATTTTCTAACTAATCTTTTGTTTACAAACAATGTAAGATTTGTCTAAATAATATATTAATTACTTTTTAAAAAAACAACAGGAAAATAAGGCATTGTTGCTAAATAAGACAGTATGTGGTGTGGTGTTTTAATCCCTGACTTCTTTTGTGTCTTATTGATTTTGTGCCGTTGTGTTCATGAAGTGTAGGCCGTACACACCATTCCTCGTGTTTTCATGGGGGACAATAAAGATTCTGATAATGTATTATTTAGAAATGGTTCTAAATAATTATTTGTTTTTACCTATATAATTCATTATTTAGCAGAATTTGCTAAATAATGTATTATTTAGAATCCTATCCTATATTATCCCGTAACTCGCAAGTCGTTGGGGCATCACAGATAATCGTTTAGCCAGCGCATTCCATCTTTTTCTGTCCCCAACAACCCTTATGGCTTCGCTCCGCGTCAAGAAAGCCCATTCTCGAATGTTGTCCTTCCACCTCTTTTTTGTCTCCCTCTTCTTCTGCCTCCTTGTTCCGTGCCTTGCAAGATGGTCTTTGCAAGGCCTGATGATCTGGTGACGTGGCCATATCATCAGAATTTCCGTTTTTTCACCACTGTGAGCAGGTCATCTGTTGTCCAATGGCTTGTGGATGGTCTGTCGGACTTCGTCGTTGGTGATGTGCTGGGCAAAGGAAATGCCCAGAAGTCTTCTGTAGCACCTCATCTCAATGCTTTGTATTCTTCGTTATAGGTCTGCATTGAGGGTTTATGTTTCGCAAGCCTATAGGAAGATGGATATGACAAGGGAGCGCATCAGCCTTACCTTTGAACGTAGTCTGGGGGTTCTGTCTTTCCAGATGGGCTTCAACCTTGTCAGGGCAGCAGTTGTTTGTGCGATCCTGGAGATGACTTCTGGTCGGGACCCATTTTCTGATACAATGGCTATTAAATATTTGAATCTATGCACCGTGTTGAGGGATTGGCCTTGGACTTTAATATCCGTGTTGATGCCCTTGGTATTGTTGGTCATCATTTTAGTATTCTCTGCACTTATTTCCACTCCAAAGGCTCTGGAGGTGGTGTCAAGCCTCTGTACCAGCTGTTCAAGCCTTGTTCCTCTCCAGCCAATCCAACAACGTCATCCACAAAACGGAAGTTGGAGATTGCTCTACCCCCTATGCTGACTGTGCCTTCGTGGTCTGCAAGGGCATCTGACATGATGCCCTCCAGGAAGATGTTGAAGAGTGTTGGAGAGAATAGGCATCATTGAAGCACACAGATTGTTGTTCTGAACCAGTTCCCGATAGCACTGTTTTGGAGGACTGCACTGGTAGCCTTGTCATACACCAATTGTGGCTATGAATATTTCAGCCACCTCCGGGCCTTGCAGTTTGTCCAGGTCAAACTTCAGTCTGGTGCACTTTGCTGTGTTTACTCTCTTAAAGTGGAACCGGAAAAGGCTTCATCAAAAAATCGTGGTCACTTCCGATGTCTGCTTCTGGAAAAGTGCGTGTCCTGCCAATGTTGACGCTTGATCTGAAGCGCTTCTTTACCATGTTGTATTCAATCTGGTTGTGATGCTCCCTCTGGGACTGTGCCAGGTCCATGGTCTGGATTTTTTTGTGTGTGTTTACCAGTTTCAGATTATTGTATTTGGCAAAGTCCAAGAGTCTCAGACCTCTGTCATTTGTCTCGTTGTTGCAGTGGAGTCCACATGTATATTCCCAGTTGTGGTGCGCATCTTGGCCAACCTTGGTATTCCAGTCGCCTTGCACTATTGCTGTGTCCTTCCTTGGCACTTTGTCAAGGACAGCCTGCAGATGTTCATACAAATCCTTAACTTCGCTGTCGTCATAGTCTGATGTTGGGGCATAGGCCTGAATGATGGTGATGTTGAAAGGGGGTGCTCTCAGATGGATGGTATTGAGTCTACTGGAGACTGGACGGCAACCAAGGACAGTGGCTAGAATATCTGTGGACCAAGAATCCAACGCCGTGTTCGTGCCTGTCATCTCTCCCGCTGAAATAAAGTTTGTGGCCTTTGTCGGTCGTTGTTTTACCCAGCCATTTCCAGCCAGTTCACTGATACCTAAAATGTTCCATCGATAGGGGTCCAGCTCGTGAGCCACTTCTTCTAATTTTCCCTCCGCAGTTAGGGTCCTGACATTCCAGGTTCCTATGACGATGTTGTCTCTCTTGCGGATCCTGTTAAGTTGTCCATCAGCAACACAATAACCTCCTCCGTTATGGTGGCCAACGGAAGGCGCGGTCCTTGGTGATCCGGGCGACGATCGATCCGGTATGGTGTGAGTGGTTCTTTACATTATACGGCTTGTCTTGGACAAGAAAGACCTGGCGGGGCCCAATCCTCTCTAGGCTTTTGGCCACAGCCGAAATCCACGAATACAGTGTAGCTAGCCTTGGCCCCGAGCACGTTGTCGTTGAACCTATAGTAACGTGAGGTTCCTCCGTCCTGGCCGGTGACTTCTGTGTAGAAGACTTTCGCCCAGTGATGCCGTTCTGACATCACCACTGTTAGTCGCCTCTTACGACACGCCGGGAAACGTTGGGTCTATTCTATTCAGTGCCCGAACCCATAGGGTTATTTAGAAGATGTTGATATATAATGCATTATTTAGAGACTTATATTGTTCGCAAACAAATGATTATTTAGACAAATGTGCTTCTATATAAAGATTGTTTAGCTGAAAGTGGTTTAAAAAAAAACACCGAATAAAATCGCAAAAAAATATTTTACAAATGGAATTGCATAGCTTAGCACCCCATGCACGCCTTTCTCCGTATCAGCCCATACCCTCTTTAACTCTCTACCTTTTGATCTTCGCCACAATTGGGCTCTTGTTATTGTTTCACTAAATACTTGTAATCATATACGGTGTTCCTGTGGATGTGTATAAGCATACAAGCAAGTGTGTATATGCGTGTGTGTGTGTGTGTCAGGGCCGGATCTGGGGGGGGGGGTTCCTGGGTTCCGGAACCCCCCCCCCCCCCCCTGGCCATTCGATGTACCTCACTCAGTCAGAAAAAAATATATATATGGAGTTTTTTTTAAAGCTCTTAATTTAGTTGACACTGGTGGTAAGTAAAACGTTCCTCATTCTACTCAAGTTCCTCGAGCGGACACGTTTTTGTCACCCCTAACCCCTTAAAAAATTTTTGGAACCCCCCCCCTCCAAGAGTAAGTGATCCGGCCCTGTGTGTGTATGGGTATTTATTTTTTAATGTAATAATTATTTATCCTTGCGAGTGCATGTGTATCGGCGCGTGCGAGCGCTCAGAGCAGACTTTTAATTTGGATTTACGCTTTACAGAATTAATAATAATAATAATAATAATAATAATAATAATAATAATAATAATAATAATAATAATAATAATAATTAGTGTATAAGTGTATTTTTTTTTAAAATTATTATTATTATTATTATTATTATTATTGTTGTTGTTGTTGTTGTTGTTGTTGTTGTTATTATTATTATTATTATTATTATTATTATTATTATTACTCTACCCATTCCCCCAACCAAGAAGCTCATACAAGTTATAAAAAGAGGAAGTAAGTTTAAAAGGGCATTCATTCATTCATAAACAAGTGTTCATGAAATTACCTTTGTCCTCAATGTAAAAGAAAGAAGTCCTTTAAAATCCCGTCATCCAAACACACTGTAATCCAAAACCGATGTCGTGGAGAGGACGTAAAGTTTGCTCTCTAATGACGTGTCAGTGACGGCCCAGTTTCCTCTGCTTCCGTCCTACTGTCTTCAGTACCTGCAGAGAGGAAAAGGAGTCTTTTATTATGATGCAGAAAGTGAATGCTGGAGAGATTGAAGCAAAAGGCGACGAAAACATTTGTCTAACACGGGAAATAATTCTTAAAATATTGAATCTATTGTGTCGTACCAACACCGGAAATAACTTGCAATTTTGCATGGATCTACTGTGTCCTGAAAACACTGGAAATAAGTCTCGAAGTATTGCCTAGATCTATTGTGTCGTACGAACACCAGAAATAACTCTCGCAATATTGCACAGATCTATTGTATCGTACCAACACCGGAACTAACTCTCGCAATATTGCACAGATCTATTGTATCGTACCAACACCGGAAATAACTCTCGCAATATTCCTATCCTATCCTATCCTGTCCCGTAACCCGAAGGTCGTAGGGGCACCACAGATGATTGTTTAACCAGCATACTCCATCTTTCTCTGTCCTCAGCAGCCCTGATGGCTTCGCTCAGTGTCAAACCAGTCCATTCTCGAATGTTGTCCTCCCACCTCTTTTTCGGTCTCCCTCTTCTTCTACTTCCTTGCACTGTGCCTTGCAGAATAGTCTTTGCAAGGCCTGATGATCTGGTGACATGGCCATACCGTTTCCGTTTCTTCACCACTGTGAGCAGGTCATCGTATTGTCCAATGGCTTGTGTGATGGTCTGTCGGACTTCGTCGTTGGTGATGTGTTGTGTATAGGAAATGCCCAGAAGTCTTCTGTAGCACCTCATCTCCAAGCTTTGTATTCTTCGTTGAAGATCTGCTGTGAGGGTCCATGCTTCGCAATATTGCATAGATCTATTGTTTCGATCCAACACCGGAAATAATTCTTGCAATATTGCATGACTCTGTTGTGTAGTTCTAACACCGGAAATAATTCTCGCAATATTGCACGGATCTATTGTGTCGTACTAGCAGTAGAAATAACTCTCGCAAAATTGTATCTATTGCATCCCAGCGGTTACTATAACCGCAGATCAGTAGTGACTCGATTTTGACCAAAAATCACTTTTTTTGATATTTGTAAAATAAAATAGTGTTCAGTTAGTTAGTTATTCTTTGCTTACAGGATCCAGCGGACTGCAAAGAGCCGAATCAGGACCACAAAATCAAGACCACAACTTCACTGAAAGAGGACTCACACCTGATCCGCATAAAAGATCTGCTGAAACAACCCTAGTGGTAACACTGAACGCACTCCACCAGCCGGGAACTTTACAATAAAGGCATCCCACGCAGGGGACGCTGAGGCTATACTCTAATTTATCGAACCCCCGTTTACAAAAACAAAATAGAATATAAACCTCATTATAAAACATCAACAAAACACATACATATAAAATGCCTACATTGCTAAATAATAACATCATAGGAAGCCCTAGTGACCACCTGCCAGAAAGCGTCCAATATTCCCAAGCTGATCCAACAGACCTCATACACAAATAAAGACTCTTGTCCCGGAAGGTTTTTCAAGTCAAAGAGGACTAAAACACCTTGATATCGCTGGGGGTGGCTGGGGGGAGGGATATATGTACAACAGGTTTAACAAGAAAAAGAAAAAAGCAATTTACAAAGAGCATTAAACCTTAACCTAAAGCAATAATCATGTAATGTAATGTAACATTATGAAAACTATCGCACTGAGAATGCTAGGATGGTATGCAACAACTCATATTTTAAATTAAATATCTTTTCTAATCGATTCGCACTACTAATTTGAAATAACAAGTTGTTGCCTAAAGGGACAAACACTTCCTCCTCCATGGAGCGAGAGAGAGAGAGAGAGAGAGAGAGAGAGAGAGAGAGAGAGAGAGAGAGAGACAGAGAGAGAGAGAGAGAGAGAGAGAGAGAGAGAGAGAGAGAGAGTGGATGAAGAAGAAGAAAAGGAGGAGGAGAAGAAGAAGAAATGTTATCAATTGTTATTCATTACATTAACTTCAGATTCAGTTGTACTGAGAAAAAAAAGAAAAAACCTGGGAGAGAGACCAACGTGCTAGCTGCTATTTTTTCACTCTCTCGCTTTAAAAATAAAAAAAAGTTAAAAGAAGTAAATGAATGGCTGCCTAAAAGTTAGTGGCGTCAACAACCAGCCAAGTCAGTAAACAACCAATAAATAAGAAAAACAGTTCAGTCATCACCGGGGGGGGGGAGGGAGGGAGGGGGAGGGTGGGAGAGGGGGGGGGAACTACACACATTCGACCCCTAAATCTATTTACAAGGTAACAAACTTTTTTTTAGCGCAGTGTTTACATACAATATTAGGCCTGCTTGATAAAGCAGTTAATAGGGAACTAATCAAATTCCGTACATCGCAACCAGCTATTGAGAAACTGCATTGTACCTTTAAGATGGGGGAGGGGGGAAGGGGGGATGGTGAAAGAGGAAGGAGAATTTTAAAATAAGAGGTTGATAAATAAGAATAAAGAAGCGCAATTATCTGTTTTAACTAAGCATACTCAATTCTTGACTTTCCACTACTATAGCTCATTTAATGTATACGACTACTATTTTCTACTATTACTTCTTCTTTTGTTCTACTACTACTACTACTACTACTACTACTACTACTACTACTACTACTACTACTACTACTACTACTACTCCCTTGTCGTCTTTATCTTCTTCTCCTCTTGCTTGCGCTTAAATGTATGTATTATTCTGAATTCATATACAAACAAATCCATCCAACTATACACGCTTTGGCATATTTGACTATTTTTAGACTCAGCCTTGATGCTATTAATAGGCACATAAACCAATGAATGCATCGATTTATATCACAAACCGCACTTTCGAAAGAGGTTACTTTTCGGTGCAATCTTATTTATTCCCGGTGGAGCCGGACAACACTCAATGTGAATTTGAACTGGGCTCTGCGACGCTGAAATGTGTGACATTGAGGTCCTTTAAAGATTCACAGTATTGCATACACCTTTTAACCTTACCTTGACTCACCGAGGAAAACATTCAAGCTAAGACTAACGCGATTAAAATAATATTTCCTGGTTAAACCCCACACTCATTTTATCTGAACTTTACGCCATTCGATTATACCCCACCAGGGAATCTGTTCATATTTAGATTAATCAAAACTACCTTGTGGAGATTTTGTCATACTTTTGAAGGTAATATTTTCTGGATTTAAAATGACATTCGTTTATTATTGTTACCTCACACAGTCTAATCATATGGCATAGTCTAATCACCAGTCCATAGTTTTTACTTGGAAAATAAAAAAAGATTGTAATAAAAGCGAAAATTCACAGAGCTTAACACAGGCGTTTTGTTTGTTTTCATATCGTCATGAACAGTCTAATCAAGGTATTCCCCTGTTTCATTTAGCATATTGCAAATATATTGTTTGGTATTTTTTGTTTTTGTTTTTTTAATGTTTACATACCTTTAAAAGCAATATTTCCTGGTAAAAATGAAACTTTTTAAAAATCATAATTGGACATATTACCCTTTTATTATTTAGCTTACTGACAAATACATTGTGGGGATTTTCTGTTTGCAAACCTTTAACAGTAAAATTTATTTGTTAAAATGACACTTTTTTTATACGTAACTCGTAACTCCTACATATACACTAGACCAAGGTATTACATTACTCTTTACTATTTAGATTAGTCACACATAGCTTGTGGAGATTTTGTTCCCTTGAGTGATATTTGTGTGGGTGCATGAGAGAGAGAGAGAGAGAGAGAGAGAGAGAGAGAGAGAGAGAGAGAGAGAGAGAGAGAGAGAGAGGACATTCTTCAGAATTCAACAGTTTTTCTTTTAGGGCAAACATTCAATTGCATGCTTATGTTATTACAATGCCATATAAATAAACCTGAGACCGCACTGAGCAATGCATCTTTTATCTTTATAGCTCGCATTATATATCGGTATATTATAATACTCCTATAAGCCAATCAAAGCCTGTGGTCACTAAAGGTTTCAAAGAACACTAGCCAAAAAGACTGATCCTGCAGCATTTAAACCTTTTTAATTCTTCTTTAGTGTACTTTATGACGTCATGTTAGCCCCAATCCTGTCCTACTATAGCAGAGTGTAGCATTAATCTGGACATTAATAAACACATAGGTCTCCCCTCTTTTTGCATACACATGGCCAATAATTCTGACAAGAGTGTGATGCTTGCTTTACGATAGATGTCATCATACATCACCCTTATACGACCCTGCTGTAATATTATGCAAAGGCGTGGTAAAATGGGACGAAAAACGGGTTATAGCCTAGATTAATTGTGTATTGTACATAACACTACAGCACAAACATGTTCTATAAATTTGCCTTTTTACTGCAGCTTGTTGGCAGGCCCGGACTAGGGGGGGGTTACAGGGGTTACGTAACCCCCCCCCCCTGGCCTGACTATGTACCTCTTTTTTTTTTTTTTTTTTTTTTTAGGGGGCTACGTTACAATCATAAGTAAATCCGGGGAGAAATTTCAACCCTCTCCCCTAGGCACTATAAAAAAATAAATCCTCTTCCACTCTACTCAATTTCAACCACTGATTCTTTTATCACAAGTAACTACATTCTGTTACCTGAGACACTGTGCTTCCCATAGCTTGAGTCTCTGCATTGTAAAAGCATGCGGCTTGCCTGCAGTGAAGAACATGATGGGAGCACTGAGGGAACTGTCACTGTTTTTCTAAAACTCTCCAAAGAGACAAAGAAAACTTGAAGATACCATCGAATCATCTCAGCCTGACACGACAAAAACAAAGTTTGTTGATCTGTGCAGAACAAGATGGGTAGAAAAACATGAAGCACTGGAGGTTTATACATCTCTCTTTCTGGTTGTTCACGACTGTTTGGGACAAATGTGTGAAGACAGTGACAATTGGGACAGTGAGACTCTGACCAAGGCAACTGGCTTTCTCCACACCTTGAGCAGCAGTGCTTTCCTCGTTGCATTCGTTGTCGTCCGCAATTGTTTGCGTTACTTAAAACCCTTGACAGTGAAGCTACAGAAAAGGACAAAAGATGTTGTCGATGCCTACAGGGAAATCAAAGCGGTCAGTAACTGCATGTCTTCTATTAGAAGAGATGTCGACACAGCGTTCGTTGCCTGGTTCGGTGAAGTCAGCAAAATGGCGAATGCTTTGACAACTGATGTTATTGTTCCTCGTCAAGCATCACGACAGACTCTCCGTGACAAACAACCTGCGGCCACTCCAGAAGAATATTTCAAGATTAGCATTGCCATTCCTTTCTTGGAACACCTGTCAATCGAATTGGACTCGAGGTTCAAAAATGCTGACCTAGCAGTTGATGGTCTCTGTCTGGTGCCAAGCACTTTAATAGACAACCAGGATGGCTTCATGCAGGTTCCAGAAGGGGTGAAGACACTGGCAATAGTGTGGGAGTCTGATCTACCAGACAACGCTACCCTTGATGCAGAATACCAAAGGTGGGTTTGCAAATGGCGAAGTGCTGCTGAGAATGCGACAGCTATCATCCCATCCACGGCATCAGAAGCACTGAAACATTGTGACAGGGATTTTTATCCCAACCTGTTCATCATGCTAAAGAACCTTTGCACCCTGCCTGTCACTATTGCGAGTGTGAGCGTTCAAACAGTCAGTTGCGCAACCTGAAAAACTACATGCGCTCTACAATGGGGCAACATAGACTCAATGGACTTGCTTTACTGAAAGTGCACAGGGATGTTGATATTGACTTCAAAGAGGCAGTGAACTGTTTTGCCAGAAGATACAATTCACAAAAGGTACTAATGCCGAGGAACCTAGTGCAGCAAGACTGAAAGTGAAAGCAGGGCGGTGATTTTCATAAATTACAAGGTAAAGCTTTATACTGTTAACGATCAACAAAATGTAGTGAATAATAATAGTATACAAAACATCTCTGCTGATAAATAAATGTTCGTGTGTGTTTTTTTGTTGTTGTTTTTTTAAGGGACGGGCAGATGATTATTTTTGTACCCCAGAGTTTGTCATTTCAATTTGTTTAAAAAGCTCAAAGTCCCAGACCATCATAAATGGCTTTTTCAAGGTTCAGATTGCACCAGATTGCACCATTTTGCATCCTTGAAAAAAAAAATTTCCGGGGGGGCATGCCCCCGGACCCCCCTAGAAGGCTCGGCGCTTCGCGCCTTCGCTGAATCTGTAACCCCCCCCCTCAACTTTACCAGGTCCGGCCCTGGTTGGCATATCTTCTTTTCAAAATTACAGAATAAAAGCTTTTCCAACTTGTTCGATATTTATGACCAAAAACTCGGTCGAGCAGTGCTCCTTTAACCTTTCGATAATTCAATGTAGAAGTTAGATGAACAGACGCTAAATTAAAGAAAAAAACAAACAAACATAACTCCAACTTGCTAGTTCAATTTTTTAAAAACTTCCTCTAATAGACCTATATTTAATTTTGTGAAAGAAAAAACATTTTTTCCTTCTAAATAACTTAATGTTACCTATGCATATTCTTTAATCAATATTACTTCAGGCCAGAAACTTCTGATAAAATCTGATAAAGTGGAAAGTTAAAGCTTATGACTTCATTTACCTGATCGTAGATCATGTCACTAAAGACTTACGCAACTTAATCAACGATCTACAAAGTCACATTCAATCGTAAATACCAAGCATGTCAGTTTGATTTTTTTTAAAACAGGAATGTCACCCATTCGATTTTGAAGTGTGCGTTTTTGATGATGAAACAATAGTGAACGAATTTATGCTATCTTAATTTCTAAACTCTACACGTCTTAAGTGTATATATGTTTACAAAAAGTGATTTTTTAAATTGGTAAGTTGTCTATTAACGTTAAGATTTCAGGAATATATCATAAACATTTATATATCGTTTACTCAGTCACTCTTAAACATTTTAAGAGACTGACGTTTTGAAATCGTTTAGTGATTTCCTTCTGACTTTTGTTTTCAATGATGTGGACTGAGATAAGCATCCCAGTGCAAATATTCCCGATCGCGAGCAATCTTACAAGCATCACTAAGTGTGATGTTTCCAGCTTACCAAGAAGCAACTCGCTAGAACTGCTGTTAGCGAAAAACGTTGTAATAGTTAAGGTAATTCCTGGTTAAAGGACAGCCATACGGCATAACCGTTTAAATATTTTTTTTATAACCGTTAACCATTGTTAAGAATCGTCCACTTACATGACAAGGTGACACAAAGACCAAAACAACAACAACAACAACAACAATAACAACAAAGCAAATTGTAGCTCAACTTACCATTTAAGCTTGTTAGAAAATCAGCAGCACACAAAAACTGACTTGATAAATCCAGGTAAAATGTAATCCAGAACTACTTTCAGTCCGTGATGAAAATACGAAAACAAGTCAGATAGTATCAGTAAACTCCCGAAAAGACATTTAAGATATGGTTGTAGCAGAATATATTTCAGTGCAAGTAACGAAAAAAAAAGTGAATGGGGTTCCAACACGCACCCCTGTGTCACTGGGGTGCCGTTGCACAGGTAATTTCACCCATTTATCCGTAAAACGAGAAACGCTTCTACACTCCTTTTTAACGCACTGTGACAAATAACATCTCAATACTCTTTTTTTTTCTTCTTAATATAGATTGAGTTTTTCGTAAACAATTTTTGTTAGAAACTTTCATATGGTATGCTTTTTGACACTTTCATAACGGAAACAATTTTTTTTAAAATAAGATTGTATCAATCCACATATTTAAAAAAAACGATGTTGTTCCTCGAAAGGCTAAGGCGTAATCCTTGATTTGCGGCAATTCTCGCGGTGAAGTCAGTAGCAGTAGTAGGTATAGTCTCAGCAGAGGCAGAGTTTGCAATGACAGTGGCAGTGGTAGTACATGCGACACAGCCAAACAACACAAGTTACGCTAGCACTGACCTAGAAGGGGAAGGGAGGTAAGACTACAGCCGAATAGTCCACGATGGTCCACGCATGCAGCGCTCTCTTCTAGCATAATCACATTCCTTCCTTGTACGGTTTTTTCTTGACCATCCTTTCTCTCTCTCTCCCCCACCCCTTATGCCCTCCACATTCATAACACCGACCGTACCCTTTTTTTTTTAAACTCCCTCTCAGCGCGAAATCTCTCTCTCTTTCTCTCTCTGTCTTAGACAAACACACACATTCACACACACAACACTCACTCACACACACAATCGCGCACACAAACACACGCATCCCTCCTCCACCCACACACACACACATATACACACGAAAAAAAAAAGATTTAAGCAAAATATTCGCCTCCTCTCTCTCTCTCTCTCTCTCTCTCTCTCTCTCTCTCTCTCTCTCTCTCTCTCTCTCTCTCTCTCTCTCTCTCTCTCTCTCTCTCTCTCTCTTTCAGTTCATCCGTAGAACTTAAAGATTAGAGAAGGTCAGTTCTACATTGTATTATTTTGTAAAAGGTCTGATTGGAATATTACATTTTCTAATTACTCTCTCTCTCTCTCTCTCTCTCTCTCTCTCTCTCTCTCTCTCTCTCTCTCTGTTTATCCGTAAATCTTAAATATTAGAAAGAGAAGGTCCGTTCTACATTGTATTATTTTGTAAAATGACAGATTGGAATAGTAGACTTCCTAATTATTCTAACATCTTAATTCCTAATACAGAAAAGTTTCAAAAGTTTTACTCCCCACCCACACCCCATCGTTATTGTTTGGGGGGGTGTGTGTGTGTACACTAAATGCGTGCAAGTGCATTGACGGATGCTGCACATAATGTAAATTTTATGTAACACATTTACAATAATTATGCATTTATTTATTTTATTTTTTTTTGTCTGAGTGTACAACTTGTTCAGTTGGACAATGAAGGTGCGTTGAATAGAATTGACCTGAATTTTCATAATTCTTATTTCTCGTTAATTCTCTTTCTTCCCCATCTTTCTTCAATCACTGAGGATCTTGTAGAAGGAAAAAAAACCAATTTAGCTCCTGTCTGGTCATAAAACGGCTGATGTCCCGGACGAACACTGTGACAGTATATTTATTAAGTGACTAGAAGTAGTTGCTGTAGTGGTCTTGTTTAGTTACATACACATCTAACAGCACGCGATACCTGGCTAGATATATGCTCTCAAGCCTGCGACACCTTTAACAGTAGATCCCGGTATTTTCAAGAGGCTCCGTCACGCTATCTCACTCGTACCTCAGCAAAGCTTTGGCCTTGCTTCACCGAGTTCATCTACTGGATTCCATAGCGATAGGCCATTCTGCCCTTTTCTTCTTCTTCTTCTTCTTCTTCTTCTTCTTCTTCTTCTTCTTCTTCTTCTTCTTCTTCTTCTTCTTCTCCTTCTTCAGAATACTGAGGAATGGCGAATACATAACTGAAAGGCGAGATAAAAGAAGAAAAGGAGATTTAACCCAGCAGACTGAAAAAAAATCTCTATACGTCGTATTTCGCTTTTAAAAACAAAAACAAAAACAAAAAACACTTCTGGATTTTTTTTTCGCATTATTTAAATTAACGTCCCCGGACACAGTGCGTATAGGGGACAATGACTTCTGGATGAGTTAAAATGCCAACTAAGTTAACTCCGCAACTTATTTCCATTTACAATCGTTCAGTTTAAATGTCATATACATATGACCGAACAATGTAGGTGATGAACTTTTAACAATCACCCCTATTCTCCCCCCCACCCTCCACTCCCCATCTTTGTTGGGTTAACTTTATAATACTGGCTCCTGCAAGAGTTCGCAAATTAACTTTTATGTGTTTGTTTTGTTGTGTTCTATTCTTTTTATCCCTCCTCTAAGTATCATCGCACATAAACCGCAGCTCTGTATTCATAAAAATCACAGTTATGCACGCATAAAGGGCACTGTTACATGCGCCAAAAAAAACGCAATCTTATGCGCATAAACAGGACGGTTAATGTAGGCGAAAAAAAAAACAACTATGTCGGACCACCTCCAAAAATGTCTGAATAGCTTTTCTCCGCCGTGCAACCCGAACCCAACATTCTTCTAGCTTCCGCGATGTTATCTTTCCAAGCCTACCCTTTCTAAAGCTCATACCCCTCGCCATCTTGGTTTCGTTGCCTCTGTATTATCGGCCTTTACTCCTTAGACACCCAAAAATGAATGTACTGTTTTCCCATTGTTTAAATCGCAGCATACGAAGCCAGGCATTAGTTTTACTATGGTTTACGCTACTGCTTATATCCTATTTACTGTATTGAAAAAAGAAAGGTTCACAGGCAATGATTCAAAACACTTTTACCTTGTTTACCTCCCCCCAAAAAAGAGTCAAGTGCACTAGATTGATGAATACTAATTTGTAAGGGTCGTATGGGGTTTGTCCAAGGTTGTGTATTAGTGCGTTAATTTTGCAGCAAGCGAGTTTGGGGTCGAACAGAGTTCCTTTCTGGTTTTAGCAAACGAACCTGAGATGGAACCCGCCCGCCCGCCCGCCCGCCCTCAAGGAGCTGGTTCTGAGAAAAAGGAAGACTTTAGTGCCTCTTTTTTTAGTACGAGTCACCTGTACTTGCTTTGTTGCGTCACCACACGCCAAAGATCTGTTAATTTAAGTACTTGAATTAGAATAATAGCTTTAGAGAATCATTTACTGGAAAAGATTGTTTACAGTTACTGGGATTTCATGCCTGTGGAACTGTCAAAGACAAAGAGTGCTGATCCACAGCGATGCATTTTTTGCCGTTTTTATCTCACGCCGTCTCGAGTATAGACTTTTCTACAACTGGACCAAAAGAGAAAAAAAATTATTTGGTTAAAGGCTAAAGCGGATAAGGTAGCTATTGTAACGCAGAATTGGGTCGGATTTCACCCCTCCCTCAAACGTTTACTGTCTGCTTAGCATTCAAGAATGTGTAAGCAGGCATTTATTATGTACAGTATATTATGCCTCGTGTACTGTACACGTTATGAAGACCACACATATTTTCTAGACATCTGCTAGGTGGTTGATACGGGGGAGCTTGATTTTTGTTATCACTGTCTCTGGTTGTAGAGTATTGTGTGAAACAGCCGTCCTCAGGCTAGCTAAATATAACTCTATAGGAGGAAGAGGAGTAGGCCTAACAAACAAAAACGAACTAGAAGAAGAAACAGAGAAGGAGGAAGGAGGAATCGACGACACTGATGACGACGGTAGCATTGATGATCGTGGTGGCAGTGATGGTTGGGATTGTAAAGATGTTGAATGATTCATGATAAAATCATAAGGATGATAATGGCGAACACGACGATGAGGAGGACGAGGATACTAGTGGTGTGAATGAAGAAGAAGATGATGATGGTAACGACGATGACGACGACAATGATTCCAATTGCTCTTTGGTTGGAAAAAGCGCTATATAAGAATGATTACATAAATAAATACATGTAAATAACGAGAATAACAACGACACTGATGACGATAACGAGGATGACCATGTCGAGTCGATTAGATATTCGATGCAACATTCTCCCCGGAATGACGCTGGTAGTGAAAAGGAGACACCTCCCACTTTTGGGGGCGAATATTTTTACTGCAAAGTATAGCAAACAACTTCAGACGTCTCAAGTTCTTGGATAGTACTTTGTAGACTAGACAAGAGCAATTGAATAGAACGCAATAAAACAAGTGGAAGAACATAACACCTGTTGTAGCGAAGTTCTGCTCAATCACATTCTTTTCATACATCGTAAAAATAATTATCGCATTTTTACGGTATTCATTGTAAAACACATATATTGTTAATCGTAAATCACTCCAAGAACAGTCTTGAAGGATCAGCCGTCAAGCGCAGTATAGCGGTTTAGCATATTTACGGTAGGTTAAAAACAAAAAAAGATACAAAGAGTAGTAGTAGCTGCATATCGCTGGCTGATCCTCATGTAAAGACCAACCTCCACCCCCACCAATATTTCCCTTCCCCTCCCCTCTCCTTCTTTTCCTCTTTTTCCTCTCGTCTCCCCTCTTTCTTACTTCCGTATTTTGCCTTTCACCCATGCAAATGATTTTTTTTTTAAAATCATTGCACTGAGCATTCCATACTGTAGTACATATTAGCGGTATGCAAGACCTCATTCATAAATTATATTATTACATTTTCATTAATTCTGCTGTTCATTCATTCATTCATTCAATCAGTCAGTCATTTATTTCGGGGCGAATGTCTTGTCAAGCGTGCGCCGCCTTTTTTTTTTTTTTTTTTTTCTCTGGAATTTACTTACAACTGATTTGCAACATTGACGAGAAGCAAACAGAAAAGACACTGTAAATAAACTTACGTGGACTCCTAGACTGAGGAGATATTTAAAGCGCCCTGTATTTTTATGTGTTTGTGTGTGTGTGCGTGTGTGTGTGTGCGTGTGTTTGGAGGGGGTGATGAGTGATGGGTGGGGGGAGGATAATACCAAGAAAAACTCATAAAATTTACCTTAAAGTATACCTGACATTTTAACTTCTTTCCGTTTGGCCATTGAGTTTCATCATCGCGCTGGATTATTTACTATTTTGCTTTTGTTACTTTCAAATGACAATTATTTATAACAGATTTTGCGTTAATTCTACTATTAGTAGGCTACTACTACTGCTACTGCTATTCTTCTGAAGTGCTAACTCTTCTTCTTCTTCTTCTTCTCCTCCTCCATCTCTTCTTCCCCCTCTCGATTTTTATCTGTCAGGGTTGTTTTTAGTCTATACAGAGTCAGGAATCTTGTTTCAATAAAAGTAATGGGGGGCCGCCAGGTTTACAGTAAGCAGTGCGCGCGCGCGCGCGCGTGTGTGTGTGTGGGTGTATGTGTGTGTGTGTGTGTGTATGCGCGCGTAAAGACATTTGAGTCGCTTTTTATCTACTTTTTAACTGAACTTGAGACACTGACCTTTAATTAGTTAAATAGTGTTTAATTTCGTCGAAAGTTGTAACTTTTGTAGACTTTGACAGTTGTTAGATACCTAGGGCTTTATAACCTCAGTCTCTACTTGAGCGATCCTGTGCTGTAGTTTGTATCATTTTCAGACTAACAGTGTTTAATTCACTGTGTCATATCCAAATTACATTGCCTCCAGTCCTACCTTGAAACATATGCATGAACAGGGAGCATAATACGGGTGATGCATCCAAGCATGGGACAAACGGCAGATTTCTGAATGATAGCACGGGTACAAAAAAGCCATATTGTGTGTGCTCTGTAGGTCCTGTACAGGCCACATTCCGTTGCCTATTATTCTTACTTCATTCAGCCAGCTCTTCCTTGGGACACACTCATTCATCCAACGCACCCACCCCTTTCAAGTCTCCAGATAGACTGGCAGCCGCACGAAGACAGGCACAGGAAGGCAGGCAGACAGACAAACAGACATACACACATACATCTCTCTCTCTCTCTCTCTCTCTCTCTCTCCTCTCTCTCTCTCTCTCTCTCTCTCTCTCTCTCTCTCTCTCTTTCGCATGAAGTTAAATCAGTGCTTCTACAGTTTATACAATCTTCTTAAACATAATATGAACTGAAGTGAGGCACATGACCTCAAACAGAATAGCTGGAAAGATAAGGGTGAAAGACTAGACCTATCTAATCTAGTCCTGAGGAATGATAGGCATTCAATCAGTAATCTTTTTCACACTTACAGTGCGTTCGTTTTACACACGTACATTTTCATCTCTTAGCTGAGCGACTAAAAAAAATACGATTATTTAAAAAAACAAACAAACAAACAAACAAACAACGTTTATATTTACATTTTAAGAAGAACTAATAATACGAGTTGGAAAAAACCAAACTCGTAGCATTTTAAGAAAACAGTTACAGAGGTAGGAAAATTACTAGATCTAAAGATGTATTAACTCTCTGACGTTAGATTTTTTCCAGTGTTAAAACATTTTTGCATGCGTTTCGGTTTGACTTTCTATTACATCACCAGTTAAACAAAAACAGAAAATAGGAGGTGGGAGACGACGAGAGGAGAGGTAAGGTTAGGCAGGGTGGGATGGTGGGGGGGGGGGGAAGATGAATCCAGACGGAAGGCGGAACATAATTTTAAGAGGTTGAATGCTAATGTATAAATCGCTTCAAAACCTCCCCCTTAAGACCCGGCCACACTTGTGTTACGCACCCGGCCATGATGTGTTTATGAATTCCTTAGTATTTCCTTGCGTACTGGCTAACGTTAAAAAGTTCACAGGATAGCGCATGTCTGATTTCATCTGCAAAAATACTTAAGCCGGGCTTATGGAAACCAATAAGAAGTGAGAGTGTGACGTCACACGTTTAGAAATCAACCTAAATCCTCCCACACGCATGATTACACGCAACAGAAGTTGTCTGCTACACACGACTTCACGAGCTAAGGCAGTTGCATTCACTTGTTGCCTGTCGATCTTTGTAAAGTTGCGTCATATTAGGCCTATATAGTCAAATCGTAAAAGAGTACAATGCGTCGTCATATAAAAAACATACCTTTTTGTAGTGAAATTACACAGCTACACACGTTTATAAATTCAAACCGGACCGTGTTAAAATATCGGGGCCACTATCTCCAACCCCACGCTTAAGCCGTAAAACGTAAGCCAAACTCATAAGGGGTGGCCACCCGGTCAGTGAAAAAATCATATAACCCAATGCATAAGCCCTAAAACGTAAGCCAAATGTGGCCAATACTTTAGACTGAGTTCAAAACAATTCACACACGAAACATGAATCGCGCTCTTTCAATTCATTGGAATGAACGGCAAAAAGAGTTTGAATGCAACCTCTCGACCTGTCTTAATAACGTACTCGACTCCCTCGTGTTCAGTCTCAAGGCGTTTTTAAGTGGTTTTGTCAAAACTCCAAGAGTCTTTAAAGCTTGTCATATCTAAAGTATTCAGTGGCCTATCGTGCCTAGAACACTAAATATATTTATTATATAATATGCAGTAGTGTGCCAACTCCAAGTTTCAAGAGTTTGTTGTGAATCGATCGGTTAACTTCAGCTTTTCTTCTTCCACAACAACTCAAACTGATTGGAGCATGTTTGGAATTGTCATAATCTTTCTTTGTTACCTTGATTTGCCAACAGCGATTTGATTTTTTTCCGCGTTCGCTTATCATTTGTTTGTTTGGTTGGTTGATTGTTGGTTGTGCTTGTTTGATGTGCTAGGTGCATTTTGCCAGCGTGCATGTACATAAAGAGGAGAGAATTTGGGTGGGTAAGACAGGTCTAAAGTACTGGCCACATTTGGCTTACGTTTCACGGCATACCTATGCATTGGGTTATGAGATTTTCCAGTGACCGAAATTTTGACCAGTGGCCACAACTTGTGAGTTTAGTGGCCACTATAGGCTTACGTTTTACGACTTACGCATTGGGTCGGAGGTAGTGGCGCCATGTTTATCAAGGTCGGGTTCGAATTTATAAACCTTTTTAGCTGTGTAATTTTACTACAACAAGGCACTTTTTCACGATTTGACTATAATATGAAACAACTTTACAAGGATCGACACGCAACAAGTGAGTTTAACTGACTTAGCTCCCCCAGTTGTATGTAGCAGATAAACTGTGTTGCGTATAATCATGCGAGTGAGAGGAGATTAGGTTGACCTCTAAACTCGTGACGTCACACTATCGCTTCTGATTGGTCCTCGTAAACCCGGCTTATAAAATTTTGCAGAACAAATCAAACATACCACTATCGGTCGAGCAGGGGTGGCAGTCCTGTTCTTGGAGGCGTTCAGACCGACAAGCGCTTTAGCGGCGGAGATGGACGGTAACCCGATCACTTGCCATACCTGAGGTCGAGATACTGGGCCCTGAAGTCGAACCTGCGACAGCGTCGTGTGGGAGATCCCGACACGATACTCCACCTCAATCTTGAAACTTCATTTTCACCGCGGTAGGACTCCATTGACTGGGCGGAGGTCGCGGATCGGAGAATGACGGCCCGTCGCTCAGATGCCGTCGCTCCGTTCCTTGGCAGCCCTGTTTCTATCTCCTAATACTGGGCGACGTTGGGATTCCAATGGAAGGTGGCGTCCTCCGGACAACAGTTGCTTTGCATCGCCAGAGTCTCCCTACGTTCTGCCTTCTCCTCCTTGCAGGCCCTTCGCTACCACGGCCACATCTCCTCACGCCTCATCGAGCGGCTTCGACCCACCCCCTACACATTTTGCGCGCCTGCCACCTGTTCTGCCTCGAGCGGGCACCTCCAGCTGCAACAAACATCCTGCGATCAGCTCTGTGACAACTCATCATGACTTCTTATAGGATCATGACTTCTTATTTCCGTTCCCCATATGCGAAAGTGTCCGAAACGAATCAAGCAAGCCTTGTGAAATTTACGTTAGTCAGTGCGCAAGGAAATAAATAAGGGATTCATAAGCGTAACACAAGTGAGGCCGGCTGGTACAGGTCGATGTGACTGGGCCTTAAGATTGTATTAGTTTACTTGTAAATATATTCTAAATTTATATTTTCAAACTTTTATACTTCTAGACAGTATGCTCATAGAAAAATTTATTAATCTAATCTGTGATAACTGATTTTTGTTTTTAAAATCATAATTGTGTAATCATAATTTAAAAAAAATTCTTTTGTTTATTTTGTTTATGTATGTGAGAGAGAGTGTGTGTGGGTGTATGTGTGCGTGTGTGTGTATGTGTGTGTTATCATTTCGGTGAAAAAGACATTAAAAGAAACAAACGAACAAAATTAATTATAAATTATTATATTATTGAGGTGTAGTTTAAACACACAAAATGACAAGCCCTTCAATTGTATTTCCTGACACATATACATATCTAAAATCAGCATTTTCAAAAGTGATAATTTTTGCGGGCTTCTTCTGTCTCGGTTTCCTACTAAAGAAGCAAAATGAAAACATGAAAACACTTTTTGAACTATCTCCAAGGTAAAATGTATCAAAATCTGTTCAGCCTTAACAACCTGTTCAGAAAAGGATGAAATCCAGTGACTTGGACATGGAGATAGTGCAAACATGAATGACAAAGAAGTCTGAACAGTACAACAGTAGGCTAAAAAAAACAACAACTGAACTAAACCAGTCAAGTCATATTTCAGGTAATAGACACTAAAAGAGTGTTTTGAACAGAAAAGTAAACTTCCGACCGACGGTGCGACCTATACTGATGGACCAACATAATCCGTCACTAAATGACTGGCCATGAATATAAATTGAATATAATTTCGGTTCAGTGAGTTGTTGTTTTAGATATTGGGCAAAATAGGTTTAACACAGAATTAACACAAATGACATTGACCTTGGAAGTGGAGCAATTAGGATGGCACGGGAGGTTGGCCATTAACCCAGGTAATGTGCCTATACAAAGCATGGAGATGAGGTTATACAGAAGACTTCTGGGCACTTCCTATATCCAGCACATCACCAACGACGAAGTCCGACAGACCATCACACAAGCCATTGGACAACACGATGACCTGCTCACAGTGGTGAAGAAACGGAAACTCCGATGGTATGGCCACGTCACCAGATCATCAGGCCTTGCAAAGACCATCTTGCAAGGCACAGTGCAAGGAGGTAGAAGAAAAGGGAGACCGAAAAAGAGGTGGGAGAACATTCGAGAATGGACTGGGTTGACATTGAGCGAAGCCATCAAGGTTGCTGAGGACAGAGAAAGATGGAGTATGCTGGTTAAACGATCATCTGTGGTGCCCCAACGACCTCAGAGTTACGGGATAGGATAGGATAGGAATGTGCCTATGAAGTTTGTTCACAATCTGTTCGTGGTTCTTTAGATATGGCAAGCGATGGACCCACCGACCGGCCGACGGACTTAGAGACAGACGTTAGATTGTTCTGATTCCCGACTATAGCTATACAGGCATTCCATTGTAAATATGTGCACTGCAAATAATGCAGTTAATTCAGTGATGTCCTTGGTCAGTGTCAATGTTATGCTTATAAATGATCCTCAACGAAACGCCATGCAGAAGACCCTCGTATTAAACACAACATTTAAATTAGTAAAACTATTACTTTCAAAGGCACGTCGGAATTCAAAGAATTTTATATCCGCGGTAGTGCAATGGGTTTATGGATGTAGGATTTATATTGTGTAGGATCCCCGACAGCTTTTTGGGTTGCAAGTTTCTCCACTGTATTATAGCAAGGTGAATACTTATGGAACGCGATCCAAACATCGGAGTACAGCAGCGGATTAAAAGAGTGCCAGAAAACTGTATAATGCATGCGTTTTTAAGCGAAGTAAAGTAACTGTTCTGTTCTAATTTAGCGCAGTTCAAAGAGCTGCTCAAAACGCAGTTTAAAGACCCAAGCATCCCAACATGCACACTTGTTGCACTGGTGCATTGTCTTACGCCAGGGACCACGAAAATACCACAGATGAATCTGTGAACCTGTTCAGTATTTTGAACCTGCCACTTGTCATTTCACCAAAATGACTGGTTGTTTTATCGCGCCTCTGAAGCCGGCCCCGAAAATCTGGATTTTATTTTTGCAGTGCAGACACGGAGTGCAAATTATGCGTGTTGGTGCTGATGAGATGCAAATGAGATGGCGGTTCGTGCATGTTCATGCACATACTTTCCTTGTTTTATGAACTGAGGAATCTGCATTGCGATGAGGTTACACAAGCGTACCTTTCAATTATTTTCGAATTTGTTAAGTATTAAAATACCGACGAAGTGAGTAAATGAAGACACTACCCCTCACCCCTTCTCCGTACACACATATCAATCTCTCTTTTCCCCACCCTATCCCTATCCCTCTTGTTCGCTCCTCTTGTATCCCTTTATGCTTTGTTATCCCCCCCCCCTATTTCCCCAACCCCATACGCTTTCCTTGGTCCTGATTTGGCTCGGAAGAGTCCGCTGGACCTAAAGCAATAATCATATAATGTAATGTAATGTAATACGCGCTTTCCTTTGAATCTGCTCACCTCTCACTCTTCCCTATCTCTACTTCCCAGCCTGTCTCTCTCTCTCTCTCTCTCTCTCTCTCTCTCTCTCTCCCTCTCTCTCTCTCTCTCTCCCTCTCTCTCTCTCTCTCTCTCTCTCTCTCTCTCTCTCTCTCTCTCTCTCTCTCTCTCTGACGAAACTGCACTAAGTCTTGCAAGCGCCCTTACTAGGCGTGGCAGTACCGCAATGCTCCATGCGATGCAGTGCTTGCCAACTTCAAGTTTGCTCTGTGAGGACGAAGTGGATAAAACAACAGTGTTCCACTGATGTAAACGGTAAAGTCACGAAGTCACAAACCAATGCAAACATTCATTTGTGTTTTGGCTGCATTCCTTTAACTGTTCAAGTGATGTTCAATGGTAGGCCTGTTCCAGTTTCCCATTCATTTTTATCCCGCCTCGTTCCAAAATCAAGTGTAATTTTCAGAGTAACCGAATCTAAACGATGATTTTGTTGTTGTTTTTAAATTTAAAAAAAATTACTGTTCGTCATTTCTACATAACATGCAGGCCTAAATCATATTAGACGATCTTTCTCTCATGTATTTACACTCTTGCGAATTTTAAAGTTAACAGAATTTTTTTTTTTAATTAACGCGAAAGACAGCACGCGAACAATGTTGACTTTGTTTAAAGTACGTCCCCTAACAAACAAAAACGATTGTAATATAAAGCGTGCGCAGTTGCAAAAGGCGCTGATTACAACATTTAAAAATATATGTAAAAAAGGAGTAGAGATTAACGAACATTGAGATTTAACGTTCACATCTACGAGGCGCCATTTGTAAATTAAATCATTATTGTCATTATATCTATAGAACATACAATTTACCTGTATAAAAGATATTGTATACTTTAAAAAGGCATTCTATGTCTATAAAATACATTCAATAGCAATACAAAACTTTTTATAGCTAAAAACAACATTTTTATAACTACAGACTACATTTTACAATATACAAGAGAAATCATACGCGATCATCACGCCGTTTGTAAATATTATTCCGAAAAACTATTTTATCTCTAAACACTTCATTTTACCTCTAAACACTACATTTTATACATAAACAATTCATTTTATAGGTAAACAATTCATTTTATAACAACAAAGAGCTTTTATATCTATAAAATAAATGTTATAATATATACAATGCATTTTACCTGTAGAATGCATTCGGAGCATTATTTTACATTCGGCGCATGACATTAATTTTATACTGACTTTCGAATTGCTGATCCCAGGGAAGCAACTCCATCCTCGTGTAGACTACTTGTAAACTTCTAAGCGACTCAACATGGTAAAGACCATTAAAGTCTACTACAAAAAATGGCAAGGACCATACTAGTGTACTATATAAATTGGCGAGGACCATACTAGTGAAATGCTGATAAAACATCAGCGACATCATTGTCAGTCTCGACTGTTCCAATTATTTTTTGGTCGTCTTGAAAAACTACACGAAGGCAAACCAGCTTCCATCGTAACTGTTACCTTGGAGATTGTTGACATCGCGGGAAGTCGATATAGGCCTAGCGGGAATTCCCTACACGCGCCGTAGCTATCTAAACTTAGCTTATGCAACGTCACTTCCACATGAAAAGGCGAGAGCCCAGCGCATACGTGCAGGAGAGGGAGGGGGGGGGGGGGCCTTTTTTCGTTGAATTGGTTGAATGTACCTATTAACCAATCGTCCCCTATACGCTTAATGAGTCCGGGGACGTAAATTTTAATTTAAAAAAAAAAACGAAAAAAAAAAAACTTCAGCCAGCTTTGCGCACCGCATAGCAACTTTGGGTCGCTTAGAACGTTACAAAATAAATATAATCGAAGGGAGAGAAGCAGTTATACAATGAGAAAGTTAGTACAAAATTATTGTAAGGCGCCGACTGGAAAATAATTGTCGCGAATGCATTCTACAGGTACAATTCATTGTACGTGTTATAAAATGTATTCTATAGATATAAGTGCTCGTTGTTGCTATAAAATGAAGTGTTTACAGATAAAAGGAAGTTTTATAGATCGTTTTTTGCTATAAAATGACTTGTTTATAGATACAATGACTTGTTTATAGGTAAAATGAATTGGTTACTTATAAAATGTTTTGTTTATAGATAAAATGAATTGGTTACTTATAAAATGTTTTGTTTATAAATAAAATAGTTTTTTTGTGTTTAATATTTACAAACGGCGTGACGATTCGTGTATGATCTCTTGTATATCGTAAAATGTAGTCTGTAGCTATAAAAATGTTGCTTTATAGCTATAAAAAGTGTTGTATTGCTATAGAATGTATTTTATAGGTATATAATTCATTTTATAATTATACCATATCTTTTATACAGGTAAAATGTATGTTCTATAGATATAATGACAATAACCATTTAATTTACAAATGGCGCTTCATACACATCTACCGTCGGCGATCCGGTAGACGGGGGATCACCATCCCAGGAAACAGGGGGTAAGGGACCTAACTCAACACTGAACCACCCAGAAATCATACTGCTAAGGTGGACAGTGAAAATCGCCACTTCCATCGTGCTCACCTCGGGTATTGATCGAACTTAGGTCATCATCGGATTACTAGGCGAATACCCTACTACTGTGCTACATCGTTGAATCAGTCTGAAAAAAAAATAATTATGCGATTATACAAAATCCACTTCGTCGCTGAAAAATGCGCAGCGATAATGCAAAAGAATACTTGTTCTATTGTTGCTGCTACCCGCCCCCGTCTATTAGTTTCAGAGATAGCTGGAGGAGAGGAGAATGGAGATATGGAACAATGCCGGTGACATGCAAAAGGCTGGGGATAGGAGGGGTCACACAGCGTTACCTCTCACTTTAGGGGAGAGGTGAACTTAAGCATCGACTAGCCTCAGCTACGCAGCGTGAAAAGGGGTTAGTGATAAAGAGGAGAACAGTAATATTGACCGATTGTGGGGCCGGGTAGCTCAGTTGGTAGAGCGGCTTACTAGTAACCGAAAGGTACCTGGTTCGAATCCCGGATTGGCTAACGTGTGACCATATTATTTTCACCTTACCATCAACTGGTTCGCTGGTGTCAGAATAATGTGACCAGTAGTCGCCAATACGCTTCGGTTTCGTGTGGCTATTATCTACAGTTACATTTTACATTTACATTGACCGATTATAGTGAACACAAAGCCCTCTGACTCGGGCTTTTGGGGTAAATGCACAGTATTATACACAGTATATCCTATTCAAATTCAATAATATAATGTCATTTCACAGCAATGTGATTTTAGTCAACAGCAACAAACAAACGAAACCTCTTTTAATTATTACAACTTAATTCTTTCCCTGCGCGGTGGACGTACGTCCTCTCTGACTGCCTTGCAATGCTTTTATGGGACGTCCGAGGTACTTTCCAGTTGCAACGCTCTGTTTCTTTCGGTTCCCAAAGCAGGAGAACAAAGAAAAGAGAGTAATTGAGTTACTTCCCTTGAAGCTCTTTCCTCTCTAAAAGCACGGAAAACTTAGGTCTATGTTTCCGACTGACACAGACCGAGTTTTATGGTTGCAAAAAGCACATGTTTGATCGTGCTCTTCGACAAAACATGGCTGTTCGACACTGTGTGCCTTTCGACGATGTACTTGTTGAAATATTGTGAGACTGTGATAGTGTTGAAGAAGATTTTGATAGAGATAGAAACTATGATTCCGATTTTGAACCTGTAAATTCTGACTCTACATCTTGATTTAGTGACAGTGGCAGTGATTCAATCAATGACCAAGACATACTTTTGGTCATATCCTATCATATCCCTTAACTCGAAGGTCGATGGGATACCACAGATGATCTTTAACAAGCGAACTCCATCTTTCTCTGTCCTCAGCAATCCTCATGGCTTCGCTCAGTGTCAAGCCAGTCCATTCTCGAATGTTATCCTCCCACCTCTTTTTCTGTCTCCCTCTTCTTCTGACTCCTTGCACCGTTCCTTGAAGGATGGTCTTTGCAAGGCCTGATGTCATCATGTCATCCAATGGCTTGTGTGATGGTCTGTCGAACTTCGTCGTTGGTGATGTGCTGGGTATAGGAAATGCCCAGAAGTCTTCTGTAGCACCTCATCTCCATGCTTTGTATTCTTCGTTGGAGATCTGCTGTGAGGGTCCATGTTTCGCAAGCCTATTGGAAGATGGAGATGACAAGGGAGCGCAGCAGCCTTATCTTGCAAGGTAGACTGATGGTCATGTCTTTCCAAATGGGCTTCAACCGTGTCAGGGCAGCAGTTGTTTGTTCGATCCTGGATAGGACTTCCTGTCGGGACCCGCTGTCTGATACAATGGCTCCTAAATATTTGAAGCTATGCACTATGTTGAGGGATTGGCCTTGGACTTTGATTTCAGTGTTGTTTTTTTTTACTGTTACTTTGCTTTTTACGATGACTTTTGATATAAATTAGTAATACGGTCGGTGTATTTCTTTGATTTTTGTTTTGTTTTGTTTGATGTCCAATGAAGTTATCCGTGGAGTATTAAAATATTGTAACATTGTTGCATTTGTAAATCAATTATTAAATTATATTAAATTAAAAGACATTAAATTAAAGATTGATTGATTGATTGTAAATCAACTAAACATGCATGATTGTGATAATGTATTTTATTTTGCCAGTCAGCAGCAAAAGTGAAAAAGTGGTTTGCAAAAAACTGAATTTCACACTTTCTTATACACAAATTTTAATTTACTTATTTACTCCTCTATCTGTAGCAGAAATTAAATCTGTATTCAATTTCCTTTCCATGGATACATAATTTCATTGGTTTATTTTGTACAGTGTAAGAGCTATAGCAAAAACAAGAAAAATAGTGGCGAAAATGCAAATTCTCTCTAGCATACTGCATGCAAATCCTGCTAGCAACGGAAGGGTTTAGCTCTGTTCCGACAATGACACCAGCAATGTCCTGTAACATTGAACTATGTAAGATGTCTCTAAGATCGTCTTGTGCAGATAAAAGTTCCTTTTTCTTTGTAAAGTGGTGTTAAAACGGTACAATCAAGTCATAAATGTTGTAAGGAAATAGCCCTGGCAAATACACAAGTAATATTTTTCAAATATTTTGTACACCATGATTTCAAGCATAGTTTATATTTAAGCTACTAACTTAGCAATAGTTCTGGAGCATTAACTAACACTATTTACTTTGGGCATTGTATTAGTAAAGTGTTAGAAGAAGAATGTTTAAAATGAGCTAATTTCAAATTACAACTAAATACAGAATATAATTTCTCAATGGCCTATATTTGAACTGATCAAACTCTTAACATCGGCATACCTTGTTATTATGAGGAGGCGAAGTCGTCGCTGATAATGCCTTTGACACTATTATCAGTTTTAAGTGTAGAAACTACGCGGCATATATGAATACTTTAAATATTTTGTTTAGGAGGGAGACAAGTAGTTTGTGTAAAGCACAAGTGATAAAGGTTGTCTGGCCGAATGGGAAGGGACTGCAGTGTATTGACAGCACCCTTTAAATATTTGTCCGGTGTGATGTTAATGTTGGTTGTTGTTGTTGTTGGTGGTGGTGGTGGTGGTGGTGGTGGAGGTGATGATGATAATGATGGTGATAATGATGATGATGATCCACTGTATTGTTTTTAAATATGATTATGATGATGATCCACTGTATTGTTTTTAACTCCTCGGCCTTTCCACAACAGTGAGATTATGTTTTCCATTTGAAATAAAAAATCATCTCTGTCTCCGTCTCTCTGTCTCTTCTCTCTGTCTCTCTCTCTCTTTCTCTTTTCAGTGCAAAAGATCAAGACAATGATGGAAAATAAGAAATAAGACGAAATAAAGAGAAAAACACAGCAAGGAAAGAAGCAAAGGAACTAAGAAGAAGAAGAGAGAGAGCCAGAGAGAGACGGAGACAGACAGACAGGCAGACAGAGGCAGAGAGAGACAGAGCTAGAGAGAGAGAGAGAGAAAGAGAGTTTAGGGACAAAAGAAAAGGAAATTTAAATCGATTAAACAAATAAACGCAAATGATTTAAATAATAAAATTAACTAATTAATTGCACTGTAAAGACCAAAACAATTATAAAAAAGGAAAGAAGATCGAAGAACAGAAAGAAAACGGTGGCTGACAAACAGACAATCTAAAAGGCAAACACCGAATCTGACGTGACAGAATACACAAGTACAAATAGATCACAGAAACGAAAAGAAATAAGACAAAGAAACTGAAAGCACAGAAACACACAGACACAGAAGTAGATAAACAGACGTACATTCAATTGTCTTCATTTACAAACAGTAAAGGTGACATTTCCCGCACGTAGACAAATCACAGAAAGAAAGGATTGACTATGACATTTCACGTACACATACACAGATCACAGAGAGAAGAAACTGACTGAAAGAAAAAAATAAAATAAATAAATGTCCTTACGAGTGTTTAACAATCGAGTCCGGGGATGCTCAGTGAGGTATAAGTGCGTGCAAATATCGACAGGCCCACTGTTCTTGTTGCTGCTAATTCCACACGTTAAGTGTGATTTTTCTCCTGTGTGAGAAACCAGCGATTCGGCACGGCCGTACTACATTGCTGGACAGCTCCTGTCTGAGGTCAATTGCGTCCACAGACTGACCGACGTGAGCAAATTAGAACAAATTAAATAATAAATTAATTAAAATAAACATAATTTAAATAAAACAGGTTTTCACAACCAAACGGTTATATAAAATGGGACATTCATTTCGCATGTTCAAAATAAATTAACACAAAAAATACCGATGTAAGATACATTTACTATTTCGTTTTGACTGTTGTATTCATCTCAAAGAATGTTTTGTTTTGTTGTTTGTTTGTTTTTTAACCAGCAAACATCTTTAGGGAATGTGCAAGAAATCAACAACTGAAAACAAGGTTGCAAGCCATGCAAATGCATCCCAACTGTCAAAACGACGCGGAAAGAAGGGGAAAGTTTTATTTAGAAAACAAATCCTAATTTTAATTTATTATTTACACAAGGTCTACTCCTATTTAGGAAGGCTCTTCCTGCTGGACTCGAACCTTTGAACCTTCTGAGTACGCGCGAGTGCAGCAAAGAAGTCCTTGACAACGACGAGGGTCAACTTTTACCGCTGGCATGCTGCTACCTGTTGCCATTCCAACATACCTACACGGCGTGTAATGTCCAGCATTTTGGAGCAAATGGGAGTGGCGGACTCATTGGTATGCCCATTAACAAGGTCAGAGGTCATTCCCAAGGGAGGCAATTTGACTGGGGCACAAGATTAATATCCTATGTCCCTGTACGAGTGACGGCGAGCGTGGCGATTTGAATTACAAACGACGTAGCTTTACCTGACCAACTGCTTTTGGCATCACTGGCATTAACTGGCTTCTCTGTTCTCTGTCTAGTTTTGCTGGGGACCGAAAAATCCCTTTTTTCTTGTAGATATGAGCCGATCTGTACAACCGGCAATAACGCGGTAGACCCCTTCTGGGTAAGGCTCTTTCTATGGCTAGTCTGTCAGTCATGCTTGGTAAATAATATTCAATTCAATTCATTCAATTCAATTCATTCAATTCAATTCAAGAAATCTTTAATACCTCTTACAATGAATTGTTATAGGCTTTAAATATTGCTTGAATAAATAAAAGAGATTACATTACATTGTTATTGCTTTAGGTCCAGCGGACTCTTCCGAGCCAAATCAGAACCAAATAAAAGACATTAAGACTTTAAAAAATATAAGGTATAAAAGTACAAATGCATGCACACATAACTTTCTTCAAATCTAACGCACTCTCCATCTCCCCTTAAACACACATTTCATTATACATTATATAAAAGTAACATTATTTAACATAAACATGCATCACATGTAAACGTATAAAATTTGTGTCATAAACAAAAGTACATCAAAGACGCATCCCCTTCACACACACAGCCGCTGTCAAGCCAATATCTTAATCAGCATAAGAGATCAGAGTCATTGCAGTCGGAATGAAACTTGAACGGAAACGAACAGTGCGGCATTTTAAACTGTGGAGACGCCTTCCTGAAGGTAGAGTCTCAAACATAGCTGACAGAGGGTGTGTAGAATCGTCTTTGATGCGGGTGGCCTTACCTAGGGCCCTTTTCTGGAAAAGTTCGTACATGAAAATCTAAGGTTTTCCAATAATTTTCCTGCAAACATTGGTTACACTATTAAATGATTTTCTACTTTTATACCAGCAAATAAACGAAAATGTCTGTACCGACTCGAGTCGATGTAGCCACAGTAGCACTGTTCCAGTATTAACGCTACTTGCTTGCATCAACATTGTGGTCCTGTGATAAATAGTACGTTTTCATTAAAAGTTAGTCGTTGTCTTTTTTCCAATTTAACACAAATTGGAAAAAAGAACGTTTTCTTTCTGTCTAGGCGAGCTTAGAACACGGCGAAATGCATCCGGTACACATTGGTCGAAGGCTGCCAGAAGCATGTTTTACTAGTCGCCTCAACAGGCGATAAAGCATGCTCTCATGCTTCATAGCACTGCTTCCTACACGCTTCAAGCGCTTTAGTGACGGAAAAAGCGCAATTTCACTGTAAATATATACAGAATGTTGCTCTACAACCTTCCGCTCTTTCCGTCTTAAAAACCCAATTGCCTTGTTGGATTCTTAAATTGCATGAAACCAAGTGAGGACACTATCCGGCGTCAACAAACGGTTCAAAAACATTGTCAAATTGTCAAACGGTTCGTAAAAGACAGTTGACCTAGAAACTAATACAGTTTGACCTAATTCGTCCCCTAGAGGAGACGAAACTTACATTTTTTTCTATTTTCAGGAGTTCACTGCAGTGAAATTGCGCTTTTTCCGTTACTATAGAGCTTGAAGCGTATAGAAAGCAGTGCTTTGAAGCATGGGGGCATGCTTTATCGCCTGTTGAGGCGACTAATAACGCATGCTTCTGGTAGCGTTCGACCAATGTGTATCGAGCAGAGAAGGGGAGAGAAATCTTTCCTATCATTCCCTCATTCCACGGGGGACAGCAACTAATAAGGATTTTATCCAACATGCTATCAATACCCTCCAGTGAGTCCCAACTCTTTAGGTGAGCTACCTTCTACGTGTGTGTGTGTGTCCTACACACAGATTGTGTCTCCCTTTTTCTTTCCGTCCTTCTATCTTTTTCCTTCATGTTTTTTTTTCTTTCTTTGTTTCTTTCCTACTTTCTTCTATTACTTACTTTTCTTATTTCCTTTATTTCATTTTTGTTTCCTATTTATCTTTCTTGTTATTTTATTAACAAATATTTCTTTCCACCCTTTGTAGAATTCTCTAGAAGCCACCATGGTCTGAAACGCTAGACCTCACCAAAAGAATGGAAACAGACCATAACATCTTAATGTACAAAGCCTTGAGTATTGCAAACGATGTTTCAAAATGACTAAAATGACTTGGTTGGCCAATACGTCTAAAGCTAAACTATATCGCTTTTGACAACAAAATATTTGAAACTATTTGTAGCCTGTGGTGCCCCAACGACTTTCGTGTTACGGTATAGGATAGTATATGATAGGATTTGTTGCCTACCATGTATAGTACATGCATTGTTTGTTTGTCATTATGAGCTTTCTTCGGGTAAAACATTTGTTTACACCAACTGTTTGAAAACTTGTACATAGAATCGTAATGTCTAGCCTTAAAATCGGAATTTCGAACTGTCTGATACAGGACTGTGCTTCTGAGGCAACACCTAAACTCAGCGGATATTTAAGAAGACAATAAAATATTACACCATTACACTGCATCATATTTAAGAGTGTTGAGAAGAAGAAAATAAGTCAACTGATTACGAAACAGAAAGAAGCCCATGCAGCGCGAAACGTTGGGTAACTTTCCCCCTATAGCTTCCCTTTACATTTCCTCTTTAACAAACCCCATATGTAAATTTGCATGAACAGCACATTGCTTACCCACAATTAGGCATATAACCCGCTGTGTCGGTCGTTCTTCAAAGAAAATGAGGCAGGAGGAAAACTATAGACAAACGGCTGGGCACTGCGGGGTAATATTATGAGGCCAACCAATGCTCGCCCTATCTTACACAGATCTGTGGACAGAATGTTCCCGATGGTTGGTTGGTTGGTTGTTTTATTAACGTCTTCTTCATCGAGATGATAAGACGTACGCACGCATTCACACACATTTACACCAGATACATACATACATCCATACATATAAAATACATAATTTTATAAACTGAGCAACTGGAGAATCAATCAAGGCTTTTGCTAATCTAACGCTTATATCAAAGCTTATGTTATCAATGGAATCGATAATAGAAACATCAGTTGGCAAAAATGGACGCATATTACTGCATTGAAGTAATACATGTTTCAGAGAAATAGATTCACCATACATTTTACATTTTTACAATATTTGGTTTTAATTGAGTTTAATATTATTCTATGTGCCATACTTGAAACTGATCTAGCAATTCCACAAGGTTTATTATAGTTGCAAGTAAGTTTAATGTCTTTTACAAATTTATTTCCCGAGTTCCCGAGTTCTTGTAATGAATGTTAAAAACGACATCAAACTTGTCGATAATAGCGTAGCGTTTAGAACTCAAGGCCGCGGGCCAAGGTCAAGACTTGCTACGTCACGAAAATTAGCCACGTGGCCACATAGACACAAACACGCGGAAAGAAGGCGACGTTTCAAAGACTTCCTGTGGCTATCTTGAGCGTGGCATTACTTTTTTAACACACCAGGCTATATGAAAACACACAGTATTTATTCACAAGAGTTAAGGCAATACTGAACATTTGCCCAAGTTAGCCTATTATGACAGAAAGTGAAATCGGGAAATGGAAATCCCAAATCAAATATTAAAAATCCCAGGGTATACATACAAATACAGGCCGTAACCAGTAAATGCTATATACGAGAGAGAGAGAGAGAGAGAGAGAGAGAGAGAGAGAGAGAGAGAGAGAGAGAGAGAGAGAGAGAGAGAGAGAGAGAGATTAAAAAATTCCAGGGTATACATACAAATACAGGCCGTAACCAGTAAATGCTATATACTAGAGAGAGAGAGAGAGAGAGAGAGAGAGAGAGAGAGAGAGAGAGAGAGAGAGAGAGAGAGAGAGAGAGAGAGAGAGAGAGAGAAGAGAGAGAGAGAGAGAGAGAGAGAGAGAGAATCTGAACCCAAAAAGCACCTAACAAGAACGCTGCAGTTGCAAGAATTTTAGAATATCATCATACAGCTAGGCCTATATTGTACAGACAGTAGGGAGTTATGTTGCTTTCATAATTTACGAGTGTGAGGACTGCAAAATGTGCGAGATGCAACTTAGTTTATCACATGAGAAACAAAAGTATCGAACCATGTAATAACCTTGTTCGTTTCTTACCTGGTCTGGAGTGTAGGGGGATGGGAAAGATATGGCCCGATTAAGTGATTGATGCATGACTGTTTATGGACTGATTGATTTGATGATTAATTAATATTCTTAATTACCCTATTATATTACCTTCATGTTTTTATTTAAATGTCGGCGGTGAGTGTTCGTGATGTGTGTGTGTGTTGTGTGTTTGGTTTAGGCTTGTATGAAATGTAGGCCTACGTGCTTATAAGATCGTGTGACAATGTTGTAAAACCTTGTTTCACATTCCACTGTTTATAAAAAAATTTTTACAAAAAATGAGCTGCTTCTAAATCTTGTAATTGCCTTATGTGAATAAATAAAGTTGTTTTGAATTACATTGAAAGGATCGGGATTTCTTGCAATCGGTCGGTCAAATACGAAGTGCTTGATACACAAAAACTTCGGATTCTTTGGTGTTCATTTAGCCGTTTGAGGAGTAAAACCTTTACATCCGCAGGCATGTACCCATCTTTCAAACTCTGTTCTTTTCTTTTCCCAGTCAGGAAATCGGAAAAATACTAAATCTTTCATGTAATCTTTGAATGAATAGCGTTCATCGCTATTGCAAATACCGTGGGCTACCGGCATGTTTGTGTCTATGACGCAAAGGATTGTGGGAATGAATCTATTTTTAACATGGGGCTTGACCTTGGCCCGCGGCCTTGAGCTCTAAACGCTACGCTATGGAATTCAGTCGTCCACTACTACGCACTAAATTTAACATTGTGATGTGCGACCGCAACAAGGCGACAGTCCAACGAGCCGGTAATACGTATTAAACACTAAAAAATTATGTTTAAACTGTCATGGTATAATCTGTGTTCAAAAAGTATGAACGAGATGGTAGGATTAAAACAATTAGATCCTATCATGAAGTATTCGTAATTCATACTGGCACTGCACTTCATCTAATGCTTATGCAGACACGGACGCAATATTAACCTGTCAGTTTTTCAGAACGAGATTTTGAAGGAGAAATTGAGGTTGGAAAAGAAACCAATCAGAACAGTGCAGCAGTAAAACTGGTCATCCTGGCCTGGGCTATCGCGGTCCAATACCTACTGACTATCCTGTAACTGTAGATTATAGTCACACGACACCGAAGCGTATAGGCGACTACTGGTCACATTATTCTGACACCAGCGAACCAGTTGATGGTAAGGGGAAAATAATATGGTCACACATTGGCCAATCCGGGATTCGAACCAGGTACCTTTCGGTTACTAGTAAAACGCTCTACCAACTGAGCTACCCGGCCCCTCAATGACTATCCTTGTTGTTTTGTAGATTATAATCACACGACACTTTCGCATATAGGTGACTACTGGACCGATTTATACTGACACCAGCGGGCCAGTTGTTGGTAAAGGGGAAAATAATATGATCACACGTTGACCAATCCGTGATTCGAACCAGCGACCTTTCGGTTACTAGCAAGACGCTCTTACCAACTGAGCTACCCGGCCCCGAGACTATCCTGGCTCATTCAAGACATTTTATTCTTTCCTATCCTATCATATCCTATCCCGTAACTCGAAAGTCGTTGGGGCACCAGCCCTCATGGCTTCACTCATTGTCAAGTCCATTCTCGAATGTTGTCGTCCCACCTCTTTTTCTGTCTCCCTCTTATTCTGCCTCCGTGCACCTACTAAAGCAGTTCCAAACTGTAAAGATTCATTCATCGTCCTCCGCTTCCTACCAAACACGGAAAGTGTTTGGTAGGAAGCGGAGGGCGATGAATGAATCTTTACAGTTTGGAACTGCTTTAGCTAATGCCTATATCTATAGAATCCTATACTAAATTGAGTTAAATGTAAGATTCAGAGATAATAATAATAATAATACAGTTGATTTATATAGCGTGGTACCCCAACAGACATGGGCTCGCCACGCTTTACAATGCACTAAAAAGCAATAATATTAAAACAAAATAAAATATGTAAAACAAAAACATGCCTAGTGAAAAACTGCTAAACCAGGAGTATGTACATTAATTATTAACAGTAGACACACACACACACACACACACACACACACACACACACACACACAGACGCATGAGCGCCTGGCCAAAGTACATGTCCACAATAAAACATTCATTATCACATCATTTAACAAAGCAAAACAACTAAAAAAATTATACACCTTAAAAACAAAACATAAGATTGTAAACATTTCTTAAGACAGTAAAATACAATGAAAGGACATGAATTACAACATTAAAAAGGACTGGACTCAACTAAAACAGATACATTTCACTAAACTAGTGTTATAAAAGAACTTGGACGACATTGGTAAATACCCTTATATAAAATTAATAGATGACCTTCAACGGAAAGAAGAAGGACGACGGAACGTGGACCAAATACGATCAGCTCAAAGAACTGTTTAAGGAAGGTGGCCGAAAGAGGGGTCTAACTATCAGCAGTGCCTGATGGAATACACATAATAAAGAAAACAATACAATATTTTTTGTACTTCTAGGTTTAGAGTCAGAAGATTTTCGTTCAGATTTGGGTTATACTTGTTAGTCTAAATTAATGACGATAGTAACAGCATGGAGTTACGATATATCGTATATCCCTGTATGTTGTCCCTGTTTGGTTATTTCCTTTGTATTTTCCAATGGAAAGGGGTGATGGAAGAGAGAGAGAGAGAGAGAGAGAGAGAGAGAGAGAGAGAGAGAGAGAGAGAGAGAGAGAGCGAACGAACAACAAATATGTTTATAATTATTTAGAAATAAGGGGGGTCAGGGAGGGAGAGGGGAAGACATTCACGTAAATGTCACAGTTCAACAATTTTGGTAAAACCCCGTTTCGCTTACTTCGATGGGACGCAGACTCGGTGTAGCGTGGGGCGGAGAAGGAATGTGTGGGAATGGGGGGTTAGTGGTTAAGGGGGCTCTCAACTTAAAACTTAAATAATTATGAACTGCGGTTTATTTACCCTGGGTAGCCTACCTGAAGTGTAAGATTGTGCTTTCGAGAAGGTAAAACCTATAAAGAAGTGGCGCAGAAAGTCTAAGAGCTCTTCTGTTAAGTTTTCAATGGGAACTTTCCAAAACTTTTGAATAAGATTTGGCGGCTGTAATTAACGGTATGAACGGTCTCGTGAATCATTTCGAAGTTGAGTGTGTGGGAAACAACAATGAGAACGGAAGGAAAAGAAAGATGCGTCAGTTTGTTAAAAGAAGGGATGCAACTTGTAAAAGTGCTTGTACAAAAAATGTTATAGGAGTTTTAAGAAAATCGGTATGAATTGGACAAAAGGTTGAATGCCGCAAAAGTTCATTAAAAAAAATTTTGCTACCATGACAATATACAAATTTATGACAGAAGCATGTAAAACTTCCTCAGATGCTGCTGTCACTGTAAAATGCAATGCTTTTTTCTTTTTTCTTTTTTTTTGTGTGTGGGGGGGGAGGGGGGAGGGGAAATAATTATGTAAACTGTGTGAAATCATCATACAGAATATCGTTTCCGTCACAAACTATCACATAAACGTTATGCTGAGCTTCCATGATATGTACTTTCTGTTTCCTAATTTTACAGCCACTCATTTACTTAATATTCTGTCAAACAAGGCCGCAGTGTGAATAGTAGGACGGTTTCTTCAAACTCTTTTGAGCAATGTCTTACGTAAAATATTATCACATCCGTGATTTTTTTTTTATTTTTTTTTTAAACTTGTGTTTTAAGAAACAACAGTATAGTTATTTAGTCAACTATCGTTGTTAGTTTTAACTGCGATTCTATTTCACGAAGGCACAGTGTAATCCTACTGCAGCGCGACTAAATCTAGGCACGCACTTAGGCACCTCCTCCTTCTTTGACAAAAGCGAACTAAGACTACTACTGTACTGAAAGGCCCCCGGGAGCCCTAGCTTAACTGCGCGAGACAAACCCGAACCTTGTCTCGGCGAGACACCCGAGACAGTCTCGGCGAGACACCCGAACCATCCTTGCCCTTTACTAGGCTCGGCGAGCAATCCGAAACAGGATCGGCGAGAACATCGAGACGTGTCTCGCCGTGTCGCGGGCCGGCCTTTCGTCTTGCCGTTCGTGCGCAGCAAACCTGCCCGAGACACTACATTTGATTTGCTGAAAAATCTATCAATGTCAATGACAACTGATCTAAAAAAATACTACAACATTTAAAATAAGAAGGTGCACCAAATCCAAACTTAATTTAGACTAGAGAACAGTGAAAATATTGAATCAGTAAAAATAATAAATCATTGAATAGCCACTGAGCTGTTCAGCCAACTCTTGCACCAGTGCATGAAATGCACCTTGCTGGTGCCTTTGCAACACATAGGGAAGTGTTGCCTTTTGCTTTCTTTCTCTTTCTGCTGCCCCTTCGTTCTCGCTTAGGACATACAGCGCTAGAACAACGCCAAAATCTTCTGCAGTTTTCAATTCACGATCGAAGGCCGCCATTGTTGCTAATGTCAGTTTCGACGCAGCTAAAAATAGACCCAGTTCAGAAACGAAAGAGCTCGCCGTGACGCCCGATCTCCTGTCTCGTCTCGGCTGGTCTCGGGAAGACCCAATTAAGAATGAAACCGCATTTTTGACCTTTGGTTCGCCGAGAAAAGGTTCGGGTTTGTTTCGCAAAGCAGCAAGGGAGAAGAAACAGGAAGAACCGTATGAAGCTGGTCCTTAGACAAGGGAAGTCTTCTGGCCTCTCAACCCGTCAACATCTTAGCTCACTGAAGAAGTTTTCTCCGAAGGCCAGGTTTTTTTTTTATTTCCCAACTCCCCCCCCCCCCCAAAAAAAAAAAATAATAATAATAATAATTTTACCTCGTCATTATCTTTTTTTCAAGGTACCAGTAAATTGTATTGTTCCCAAAGAACGGCATGTTGCGGGAAATCTTTACTTTTGTCTTTACCGCAGTAGACTGTAGACACATGTCTTAAAACATAATGCTTAGTTACTTTAACCAATTGTAATTATTGTGGGTTCTTCACAAGACACTTTGTTACGTTGAAACGAACGAAAGTGTGTCTAAAGCGCGCACGATAGATCTAATCGTTTCGTTTTGCAAAGTATTCAATAATGGTGTTTATTTATCTTTGATTTGAGTTTGCACTGTTGTTAGGAGAGGCTTTGTATAACGTTGATAATTTGCGTTAGTCGATATTATTTGAGAATCTTCTGGATATGCGTGTTTACTCTTGATAGAATTTTCCCGATACATGTCGAAGCAAGAGGTCGTTCCAGAAGGAGAAATAATAATGTATGACGTAAGTCAGTGATGACGATCTTTTATTCGATTGGTGGCAGTGCGTCATTTCTACATTGTTCGAAATTCTTCCGGAAGAGAGAGAGGTTATTTAATCGTGTGCCGAGATTGTTGTAGATAGTAAAGTGAATAAAAGTGGAAAACTTCATACGTCGACTTTGTGACTTGTATGCTGTTTGGACGGGCTGTGTGAATAAACGATTCAAAATGTTACACTCTGTTTGATGATGGTGTTTTCTATCAGTATCTGATTCAGCCAATCTGAGTTACACAACTATCAGGAATTCAAGCATCGGGGCTGAATCAGATACTGATAGAAAACACCATCATCAAACAGAGTGTAACATTTTGAATCGTTTATTCACACAGCCCGTCCAAACAGCATACAAGTCACAAAGTCGACGTATGAAGTTTTCCACTTTTATTCACTTTACTATCTACAACAATCTCGGCACACGATTAAATAACCTCTCTCTCTTCCGGAAGAATTTCGAACAATGTAGAAATGACGCACTGCCACCAATCGAATAAAAGATCGTCATCACTGACTTACGTCATACATTATTATTTCTCCTTCTGGAACGACCTCTTGCTTCGACATGTATCGGGAAAATTCTATCAAGAGTAAACACGCATATCCAGAAGATTCTCAAATAATATCGACTAACGCAAATTATCAACGTTATACAAAGCCTCTCCTAACAACAGTGCAAACTCAAATCAAAGATAAATAAACACCATTATTGAATACTTTGCAAAACGAAACGATTAGATCTATCGTGCGCGCTTTAGACACACTTTCGTTCGTTTCAACGTAACATAACCCCCCACTCAAGAAGAAATTTACTTAATTTCTTTCAACAACGTTGAAACGTAATGCACAAACAAAGTACAGAATTAAGACTTATCTCAGCCTGTCTGAACACTATCAACGTTCTCAGCTCATTCACACAGAGTCAAAGTTTCTCATTTGCAAGTCTTTCTGGATACTGTCAATGATCACAGTTCATTTACCCAATCAACGTTTTTCATTTTCAAGTCTGTCATTACCAATATTCTGAGTTCGTCCACACAGTCAATGTTCTTTCGTTCGCAAGGAATCGACGCCCTCGTCAGTTGCGGTCGTCATCGGCCCAGGGTCAAAGACGATGATCACGTGGGCTTCCCCGGAATCAGTGCGTCCTCCGTTGTCTCCTTCTTCCATCGGATGTCTGACGCAGTCGACGTTGTCAGCTCCCAGAATGCATTCGCTGGGTCTCACGGTCAGGTTGGCTTCTGCGGGACGGTGGAACAGCTCCCTCAAGGTCTGCAGATGCTCCTTCCAGGTCTGGGTGTGGACTTCATGTTCGACCAAAGTCGTAGAGCCTGGGACATCATTGAAGTTAGGGGGAAACTCGCCCATAAGGTCCTTGAGCCCCAACGTTTGACCTTCCGTCAAGCTCGGTCTTAGCTTAACATCATCGATGCCTTCTTTGCTGTGGAAGTCTCCAAGTTCCAACAGTTCTTCGCTGTCAAAGCTGTTGTCGATCTCAGCTGCTGTTGCTGCATGCACAGTCTCTGATGGCCTTTCCACGTACAGCTTAAGGAGGTTGGCGTGGTATATCTTGGAATGCGGGCCGACCTTCACCTTATAGTCGTTGATCCCCACCACGGTCTCCACTTCGTACGGGCCTTTCCACTGCATCAGCAACTTATTGTGATCAGTAGGTAGCAGCACCAGCACTTTGTTGCCAGGTTTAAACTTCCTGTTCACAGCCCTACGGTCATAGTAGTGCTTTCCACAGTCCTGGGATTTCTTCAGGTTTTCTCTGGCTATCTCGAGAGTCTGCTCCAGCTTCTCCCGTAGCTCAAACACGTACTGGTAACTGTTCTTCACCTCTGGGGTGTCTACTTCTTTCGTCCACAGTTCTTTTAGGATGTGCATCGGCCCTCGGATGGTTCTTCCGTACAGCAACTCGAACGGAGAAAAGCCGGTGGACTCCTGCGGCACTTCTCTGTAGGCGAACAGTAAGGCGTTGATGTAACGATGCCATTGTCTGGGCTGCTCGCTGCACAGTTTCTTCAGGGTGGACTTCAACGTAGCATTGAACTTTTCGACAAGCCCGTTGCACATCGGATGGTAGGGTGTCGTAGTCAAATGCCGGATGCTCAGCAGTCTGTTGACCTCCTTCATGCAGTCAGAGACGAACTGCGTCCCGAGGTCTGTCAGAATTTCTTCAGGCACTCCAAGTCTACTGAACATGTCCACTAGCGCCTCTGCAACAGTTTTCAGTGTCAATCTTCTTCAGTGGCACTGCTTCTGGGTACCGAGTCGCATAGTCCACTAAAGTCAGTACCCATCGATGACCTTCTTCACTCGGAGGTCTTATTTCGCCGATTAAGTCTAAGGCCACCCTCTTGAAAGGTCGGTCGATCAGAGGCATCCTCTGCATAGGCACTTTCGGGACCCTTCCTCGAGGTATGGTCTTCTGGCAAATGTCACATGATCGGCAGAAACGGCTGACGTCCGCATGAAGTCCTGGCCAGTAGAACACCGCCTGGATTCTGTCCGACGTCTTCTTGATGCCCAGGTGACCTCCCATGATTGAGTCATGCGCTACTTCCATCACCTGGCGCCTTAGGGGTAACGGTACCAATACCTGGCGTAGTGGTTTCCCTCCGTTGACCCTCGGGTGCTGGAAGATTCGGTACAGGATCTTGGCCTTCACCTCAAAATAGACCGTGCCACTGCCCTTGGTCACGTGGTCTTGGCGGTTCCTGTACTTGTTTAAAGTGCTATCAGCTTCCTGGAGCTGGATCAGCTTATCTCTGTCCACGATGGCAGCTTTGGAGTTGTCGGCGACCTTCAGTGGCGTAGACGTCTTGTCTCTCTTGGCCTGGGCCCTGGTAGTAACAGCACCGACGATCTCTGGTCGGCAGGGCTGAGCCGGAGTAACCACATTGTCCCGTAGCAGCTCTGTAAGGTCTCCATCGGGAAACGGTAATGGATCCTCCTCCACAACTTCGACGTGTTGAGTTGAGGCAGGACTCCACTCTGGATCGGGGTCGTCGGGTCGTCTCGCGCCGTCGATATTCCCGATCATCAAATCATACAGCGGCTTCTTCAGGCAAACCGCTTCGACTTCGCCTATGTAGAAAGGGGTGTTGACAAGAATTTTTGCAACTGGCGCTTTCACACATTTGCTGTCGGCCATGAGTGTCCATTTAGAATCGCCAGTGAACTGTTCTTTAGCGATTAGGTCTTCCCTGAGCCGATGCCTACCGCAGCAGACCTCTTCCGCCAATTATCGGGGAGTAGAATCTTCTCAAAGATTGACCTCAGCAAGGGTTATTGGCAAGTCCCCGTGCGTCAACAGGACATACCAAAGACTGCTTTCATAACTCCTGATGGGACGTACGAGTGCCTAAGGATGCCCTTTGGCATGGTCAACAGCGGAGCTACCCTAAAGAGAGGAATGAGGAAGATGCTCAAAGGGATGGACAACGTCGTGTGTTACTGGGACGACCTGCTAGTCCACACCCGCACCCAAAATGTTACACTCTGTTTGATGATGGTGTTTTCTATCCGTATCTGATTCAGCCCCGATGCTTGAATTCCTGATAGTTGTGTAACTCAGATTCGTTTATTCACACAGCCCGTCCAAACAGCATACAAGTCACAAAGTCGACGTATGAAGTTTTCCACTTTTATTCAGCACACATCAACAACTGCATACATCGACTTTGTGACTTGTATGCTGTTTGGACGGGCTGTGTGAATAAACGAATCTGAGTTACACAACTATCAGGAATTCAAGCATCGGGGCTGAATCAGATACTGATAGAAAACACCATCATCAAACAGAGTGTAACATTTTGGGGGTCAAGCCGCGATTCACGCCATAGCCAAGGGTTCAACTGCTACAACAAGCGAGTCAACGTTTCGAGAGGCAGTCATCGAGGGTAGCCGCCAACGAGTTGCGTCGAGAGGGGCCAACATACTGGGACTACATCACCGATAGGTTCGGGTTGACTGCAAGGGCGTGTAGTCGCCGAAGAGTTGCTTCGTGAGCGAACAACAGAGCGGGACTACGTGGCTGCCGTAAGACTACGTCGAGGGACAGTAAAGTTGTTGATAGTGACTTGGAGAGTTGCTGTGAAAGTTGTTGAGTTGAGTTGAGAATTATATGCAGTTGTTGGTGTGTGCTGAATAAAAGTGGAAAACTTCATACGTCGACTTTGTGACTTGTATGCTGTTTGGACGGGCTGTGTGAATAAACGAATCTGAGTTACACAACTATCAGGAATTCAAGCATCGGGGCTGAATCAGATACTGATAGAAAACACCATCATCAAACTGAGTGTAACACACTTACTTTCCGCTGTACCCTATAAACAATGACTAACTAACTAACTAACTAACTACCAAGTCCGAGCCAGCTCTCGTGCTTATGCAGTATGACATTTAGATGGTCTGGTGGTTGGGTGCAGAAGGAGAGAGGGGAGGTGGTAAAGGTAGAGCAGGAGATGAGAAGCAGGGTGGATGCTTGCGTGGGGAGGGGTCGTAGGAAGGAAGAACTGTGACATGAGACAGAACGACCGAGGAAAGGGGGTACAATGTTGTATGTGAAAAGAAGTCCGCATTGCACCGTTCCATTTTGTTCACTCTTTTGTTGTGGCTGCTGTGCTGTTTGTGCCCATTGATGGAACTGAAATGACAAGAAAAGAAGAGGAAAGAAACGGGAAAAAAAAAGAAAAAGGGAGAGGAGGAGGGAAGAAAAGAAGAAAAAATCAGAAAAGGACAGAAATGAAAATAAAATAAATAATGTATATGCACTCCAAGTCTTCCAAAGCGTAACGCCAAAGTCCAGGTATCTAAACTCCCCGCAAACATCTATGGTTAAGTGAAGTAAACCTTGATAGTCTTTGAACAGCCAAATACGTTTTTGTAGCGGACTTTCGAGTTCGACGAGCTGCTCAAGGCCACGGTATTCGGAATCGGATCCAAGTCCAGAGGCGGAGTAAATACGCCAAGATGTTGCATCACGCTCACTGTCAAACATCCAGGACCATTGAGCCTCTTCTTCTTTTCTTTCGTTTCCTCACTCTCTCACCGGGACTTGGCAGTAATAATACAACTAATAAACAAGGACGAACAGGTGTGGTGTTGTGTGACAGGGTCACTGTATAGTAGATGTGCTGGGTTGTTCACGCATTCCTGTCACAGCTTTTTCTGCAAACCACATACGTTTTTTTCATTTCCATTGCGCAGTAGACGCATACCAACAATGGGATGGTCAGCAATAAGAGACGAGTTGGGGGTAAAGGATTGTGGGGTGGTGGTTGAAGGTGAAGGGTGGGAGGAAGAGGGGGCGCAGGGAGGAAATTTGAGAAAGAGATGGCGTGCGTGGTGTGTGTGTGGGGGGGAGGAGGAGAGGGGATGAAAGAGAGAGAGAGACAGGTAAAAATGTACAGTGAATTTACTAGGAGGAAAAGTTGTGTGATACGGCGTGAATGAGAGAGAGAGAGAGAGAGAGAGAGAGAGAGAGAGAGAGAGAGAGAGAGAGAACTTTAGTTCTGGGTCCGGACTGAAGTCAATTCACACACGCGCACAAGATCTATAGCCGGCCACGTATACTCAGTAACACCACTAAAACAGTACAAACACAACTTGTACACTACATCAGAATATAATAATAATAATAATAATAATAATAATAATAATAATAATAATAATAATAATAATAATAATAATAATAATAATATAATAATAATAATAATAATAATAATAACAGGCAATTTATACAGCGCTTTCCAAAATCACAATGCGCTTTACACAAACAAATGTAAACACAACATGCGTACATTGGTCAATAACACGCAACCACATATACATCTCAACACCAAAAATAACTAACAACACTCACTCATGGCGCCTAAGAAAAGGCCTCTCTAAAAAGATGCGTCTTCAAGTTCGTTTTAAAAGACGCTAGTGAAGGACTGTGACGGACGGAATGTAATGAAAGTTTATCTGCGAAAATTTTTTGAAATTTTATTGTCCGTTTTTATCGGGAACAAAGAACATAGCAGCACAATATTAAATTAACAAATATCACCAGCCCCATAAAATCCAAGAATTTTCAGGGCACTAGGTTAATCCATTTTATTGCACACAGCACCACGTAAATCCAAAAAATGTGTACAGAACAACGACTACTAAAGGACAGAGTAGTTTTTGGTACAGAAATAAATACAGAAAAAAAGTAGGAACAAACAAACAATCAGAGATACAAATAAAAGAAAGTACGATAAAAAGAGAAAGAATGAGGACAGAATTTCGCCCATTTTTAGGTGTCAGTAAATGAATGTTTTACATGTCTTAAAGAAAGAAAAAAAGGAAGGTAGGAAGAAAGGAAAAAGATGTCACCCCATTTTAGCTGTAAATTTACAAGTCTTCAAAGAAGGAAAGAAAGAAAGAAAAGAAAATGAAATAAAAAAAAAAGAAAGACAGAACGAAAAAGCAAATGAAGAAACAACTAAACAACTATTCACACCATGTTAGCTAAAAGTAAAATAATATTTTACAAGTATTTAAGAAAGAAAAAAAAGAAAGATTTGACACCATTTTAGTTGAACGTAAACGGAAATTTTACAAGTGTTACGGAAAGAAGGAAACACACAGAGAGAATAACAAGAAAGAAAGAAAGAAAGTTGTTGTTGTTGTATCAAATTTTATTCATCAGATTAACATAAGTTGTACTGATAAAGAAAGAAAGAAAGAAAGAAAGAAAGAAAGAAAGAAAGAAAGAAAGAAAGAAAGAAAGAAAGAAAGAAAGAAAGAGACGAAGAGATAGAAAGAGAAAGAGGGAGATCACAGTGACCAATCACACCAATTCTTTGATTTTGGCATGCTAGTCACGGACATCTCCACAATACCTGCACAGGTGCACAGAATTTGCAAGGACAGGTGCAGCTATTTCAGTATAATACGCGGAAGCTAGACGTCTATTTATACTCTCATCCGAAGGAGTGGGGTATGGGAGGATGGAGATGTGGGAGAAGCTTGCCTGTACATCAGGGTCTGGTTGTTTTTCTGTTGTTGTTGTTATTGTTGTTGTTGTTGTTGTTGTTGTTGTTTCTCCGACACTCCAGATCGTCAACCAGCTTTGCACTGCCTGCATTGGCTATCGGTCAACATTAAATGCTGCAACTCGCGGTCACTTATATCCACTGAGCGAACTGCTCCTCCGGTGAATCAGGTGTCGAAGAAGAAGAAGAAGAATTGATTGATTGATTGATTGTTGCTTTAGGTCCAGCGGACTCTTCCGAGCCAAATCAGGACCGGACAACCCCCGATCCGCATAAAAGATCTACTGAAACAACCCTAGTGGTAAAATTGAATGCCCTCCACCGGCCAGTCACTTTACAATAAAGACATCCCACGCAGGGGACGGCTGAGGCTTTACCCCAACTACTCGAACCCCCGGTTACAAAAACAAAATAGAATACAAACATCATTATAAATCATCAACAAAACACATACATATAAAATGCCTATAGTGCTAAATAATAACATCATAGGAAGCCCTAGTGACCACCCGGCAGAAAGCGTCCAACACTCCCAAGCTGATCCAACAGACCTCATACACAAACAAGGAGTCTTGTCCAGGAAGAGTTTTCAAGAAAAAAGGTAGGTCATTGATCTAGCGAAGAAGAAGATAGTATAGCAGAGTGATAGGACAGATCAGGAATGGGAAAGAGCAAATGAGGAAGACAGCGACAGTGGGAATTTAAAGCACTAAATTTCCTGAAAGTGGGGATACTATTTATACTAAAACCCCCGGCACTCCAACGGGGGTACTGTTGCCGCAGTGAATCTGTCATGCCTACAAAGGCAAGACAGGTTTTCAACTGGGGCTTTCACTTTTCCCTTTATAGGTTAGAACAATCTACAGTGGCAAGATTGCTCATGACCCCAAGGGGTTGAAGAAGAAGAAGAAGAAGAAGAAGAAGAAGAAGAAGAAGAAGAAGAAGAAGAAGAAGAAGAAGAAGAAGAAGAAGAAGAAGAAGAAGAAGAGATGTTTGATGTTGCCTAGAATAAATTACTATTGGAACTAATAATCTTGACGCATGAAAACGCACCCCTTCACCTTTCCTCCTCCCCACTCTCCCGCCTCCCCCAATTTATCCATTGCCTTCAATGTTTTATTGTACAGGATGTAGGGATGGTTTTTTTTTCATAAAAATATTGTTGGTAGATTTCCGCAGATATTAAAAAGGTGGATAAATTCTGCGTTTTACAGCTTAAGCCGATTTTAGTCTGTTGTTAGCGAGAATACGACGACAATGATGAGGAGGAAGTGCTGCAATATTTCTACTGCTTCTACTACTGCTGCTGTCAGCTACTGGAGCTGCTAGCGCTGAAACTGGTGTTGTTTTTATTGTTGTTGTTGTTGTTGTTGGTGGTGGTGGTGGTGGTGGTGGAGGTGCTGCTGCTGCTGCTGATGATGATGATGATGATTACTATGACCGCGACATCTGCTATCCTTGCTGCTGATCATAAATATAACGACAACGCGGCCACTTATGATCTCAAAGTTTCGCCTATACAAACAGAAGACAATAATATAGAAAATTTTATAACTATAATCAACTTCTGTTTCAAAGCACACATTTTGAATACAGTTTTTATTTAACATTTTTATTTTTATTTTTTTGTTTTAAAGCAAAACTGAGAATGACGTTGCTTTTTATTGAGTCTCCAACTTTATAGCAATCACTTAAGGACCGACCAAGTGGCTAAAGAGTCAAAACAACATGAACTTTTCGACCCCGGGGTTTTCAACTATTCAAGGCCAGGTCGAAAGGTCTGTACACAGTCCGCTTGTCACTTGTTCCGAAGGATTGACATATGAACGACAACGGCATGCAGCTTTTCCCTGGAGTTTTTGCTGGACCTACGTCGTATCATCTCAACTCCACCTCCCACCCCATCGAAGTTTTCTCTCCATTCCCAGCACTTCACTTGCAACCCATTTCCCGCTTTCTCTCCCCCCTTCCTTCCCCCCTTTCACAAAACATCTTCTTGGATTCCCACCCCACTTTGTTCCCACACAAACGCTCAATTCTTCCTATTCGTTCCATTTTACGGGATTTCAACGTTTTTGGGGGAGAAACTATTTGTATTCTTCGCATTCATTTGCTTCTTTCTTTGGGAATTTTAACATTTGTGTTTGCGTGCGAGAATAATATTTTGTTGTTTCTAAACTCTTTACAAAATACGCACTCTTTATTGTGCTTTGAAAATACATTTCTGCTTTTCTCACATTAACATTAATTACTGTAGTTCGAATTGTGTCCGTTTCTCTCTCTCTGTCTCTCTTTCTCTCTGTCTCTCTTTCTCTCTCTCTCTCACACGCACACACTCACGCATACGAAGAAGAAGAATGAATGAGGAGGGGAAGAGGAGGAGAAGGAACCGACAACGTCGATGATGACGACGACGATGATGATTGATGATGAAGATGATGATGATGACGATGATGATGACGATGATGATGATGATGATGATGATGATGATGATGATGATGATGATGATGATGATGATGATGATGATGATGATGATGCCAAAACTCCCACAGTTCTAGTTTTTGAACGGCACATTGTATAAGAAAATAGCAGTACTAGAAGGAGAACAAAATGTTCCGATGTGTACAGAGTTGACCTGGCGATACTGTGGTTGTGGTTTGTGTTGTGCTGATAGCGGGGGACAGGAAGAACAATGCTTGTCAAAATGACGACGATATTGATACCATCTCTGTCGACCCTATCTTCTTTTTTTTCTGTCTCTGTCTCTCCCTCTCTCTCTCCTCGCTCCCATCCTTTCCATCCCCCCCCCCACCCACCCTCTGCCATACATTAACCAGGTCAACCTTCTTCTTCTTCTTCTTCTTCTTCAACTAATATGTTTTTTGTGAAACCTATTATACATGACTGGGTGTGTGTGTGGTGTGCGTGCGTGCGTGTGTGTGTATGTGTGCGTTAATGTGTGTGAGAGTATTGCTGGGGATGCGCGCATGGTCGTTGGTGCTTTGTCTTGCTTGCCGCAGAGAGGAGGGGGGGGGGGAGTGGGGTGAGAGAGAGTGGGAGTTGGGGAGAGAGATAGTATGTTAAACTGTACTTACACGTGGACGATTCTGTATATTCTACGATACGATTCTTATATATATATATCCTATCCTATCCTGTCCCATAACCCGAAGGTCGTAGGGGCACCACAGATGATCGTTTAACCAGCATACTCCATCTTTCTCTGTCCTCAGCAGCCCTCATGGCTTCGCTCAGTGTCAAACCAGTCCATTCTCGAATGTTGTCCTCCCACCTCTTTTTCGGTCTCCCCCTTCTTCTACCTCCCTGCACTGTGCCCTGCAGAATGGTCTTTGCAAGGCCTGATGATCTGGTGACGTGGCCATACCATCGGAATTTCCGTTTCTTCACCACTGTGAGCAGGTCATCGTGTTGTCCAATGGCTTGTGTGATGGTCTGTCGGACTTCGTCGTTGGTGATGTGTTGGGTATGGGAAATGCACAGAAGTCTTCTGTAGCACCTCATCTCCATGCTTTGTATTCTTCGTTGGAGATCTGCTGTGAGGGTCCATGCTTCGCAAGCATATAGGAAGATGGAGATGACCAGAGAGCGCAGCAGTCTTACTTTGGAATGTAGACTGATGGTTCTGTCTTTCCAAATGGGCTTCAACCTTGTCAGGGCAGCAGTTGTTTGTGCGATCCTGGAGAGGACTTCCTGTCGAGACCCATTGTCTGACACAATGGCTCCTAAATATTTGAAGCTGTGCACTGTGTTGAGGGATTGGCCTTGTACTTTGATGTCCGTGTTGATGCCATTGGTGTTGTTGGTCATCATTTTGGTCTTCTCTGCACTTATTTCCATTCCATAAGCTCTGGAGGTGGTGTCAAGCCTCTGTACAAGCTGCTCAAGTTCTTGTTCCTCTCCAGCCAATCCATCAATATCATCCCCAAAACGAAGATTGGAGATTGCTCTGCCCCCTATGCTGACTGTGCCTTCGTGATCTGCTAGAGCATCTGACATGATGCGCTCTAGGAAGATGTTGAAGAGTGTTGGAGAGAGTAGGCATCCTTGACGCACACCGATTGTTGTTCTGAACCAGTTCGCGATGACGCTGTTATGGAGGACTGCACTGGTAGCCTTGTCATACAGGCTTTTGATTACTTCTATAATTTTAGGGCTGATGTTGTACACTTTCATGGTTGCCCATAGAGCTGCATGCCAGACTCGGTCAAATGCCTTCTTGAAGTCTATGAACACATGATATAGATGCTGTTGGTGCTGTAGGTATTTCTCACAGATTATTCTGAGGTTGAAAATCTGTTCAGTGGTACTTCGCCCTGCCATGAATCCTGCTTGTTCTTCAGCTATGATTTGTTCAGCTTGTGGTTTCAACCTGTTGAGTATTATTTTCAGGAGGACCTTGCTGGGATGGCTGATGAGGCTGATGGTGCGGTAATTTTCACACTCCTGAAGGTTACCTTTTTTGGGAAGAGTGATGACAAGCGACTGGGTCCATGGTGTAGGCCATTCCCCACTCTGCCAGATCTTGTTACAGATAATGGTGAGAGCATCAGTCATCGCTTCTCCTCCTGCTTGTAGCAGTTCCGCTGGTATGTTGTCCACTCCCGCTGACTTCCCTTTCTTCAGCGATTGCACTGCTGCCTCAACTTCTTCCCGGAGAATTGGGAGGATTTCTTCTTCTTCTTTGCTCTCGGGACATGCTAGAACTGATGGGTCTCCATTTGGTGTATGGTTGTAAAGGTCAGAGCAGTACTCTGTCCATCTGTCCAAGACTTCTTGTTCTTCTGTAAGGCATATGCCAGACTTGCTTTGGATAGTGGAGACTTTGGGCTGTTTAACACTTGTCAGCCGCTTCACAGTCTGGTAGGCCTTCTTGCTGTTGTTCTTGTTCAGATTGTTCTCTATTTCCTGGCATTGATCTTCTATCCAGTTCTCCTTTGCTGTGCGCATGCCTTTTCGGATGTCATTGTTGATTTTTCGGTAGACATCAGCTCCCTGTGAGGTGTTCTTTTTCTTTTTTAACTCTCTTCGTTTATCACACAGATCCAAAAGTTCAGGTGTGATCCACGGCTTCTTCTTTGGTCGGTGCTTGCCAAGGATCTCAGTGGCGGCATCTGTTACAGCTGAGTTGAAGGTATTGGTCATGGTGTTGACATCTACTTCGCCTGCCCCCAAAATAAGCAGTGGTGCAAATTTCCCTCCAATTGTGGCCTGAAATATTTTTGCCACCTCCGGGTCTTGCAGTTTGTCCAGGTCGAACTTCAGCCTGGTGCACTTTGCTGTATTTACTCTCTTCAAATGGAGCCGGAAAGACATCATCACGAGATCGTGGTCACTTCCAATGTCTGCTCCTGGAAAAGTGCGTGTCCTGCCAATGTTGATGCTTGATCTGAAGCGTTTCTTGACCATGATGTAGTCGATCTGGTTGTGATGTTCCCCGCCGGGACTGTGCCATGTCCATCGTCTGTATTTTTTGTGGATACCAAGCGTGTTTGCCAGTACCAGATTGTTGTATCTGGCAAACTCCAATAGCCTCAGACCCCTGTCATTTGTCTCGTTGTTGCAGTGGGGTCCACATGTGTCTCCCCAGTTGTGGTGCGCATCTTGGCCAACCTTGGCATTCCAGTCGCCTTGCACTATGACTATGTCCTTCTTCGGCACTTGGTCAAGGACCGTCTGTATATTTTCATAAAAATCCTCCACTTCGCTGTCTTCATAGTCTGATGTTGGGGCATAGGCCTGGATGATGGTAATGTTGAAAGGGGTTGCTCTCAGACGGATGGTAATGAGTCTACTGGAGACTGGGCGGCAACCCACGACAGTGGCTAGAATGTTCTTGTGGACCAAGAATCCAACGCCGTGTTCGTGCCTGTCATCTCTACCGCTGAAATAGAGCTTGTGGCCTTTGTCAGTCGTTGTTTCACCTAGGCCTTTCCAGCGCAGTTCGCTGATACCTAGAACGTTCCATCGATAGTGGTCCAGCTCGTGGGCCAGATCTTCTAATTTTCCTTCCGCAGTTAGGGTCCTGACATTCCAGGTTCCTATGACGATGTTGTTTCTCGTGCGGATCTTGCTAATTTGTCCATCAGTAGCATACTTTTCACCTCCGTCCTGGTGGCCAACGGAAGGCGCGGTCCTTGTTCCGGGCGACGACCGATCCGGCATGGAATTAGTGGATAGCCTCATAATGTGTTGTGTCTTGGGCAAAAAAAGACCTGGCAGGGCCCAATCCTCTCCAGGCTGTTGGCCACAGCCGAAATCCACGAATACAGTGTGGCTCGCCTTGGCCCTGAGCACGTGGTCGTTGAACCTGTAGTAACGTGAGGTTCCTCCGCCCTGGCCGGTGACTTCTGTGTAGAAGACTTTCGCCCAGTGATGCCGTGCTAACATCACCCCTGTTAGTCGCCTCTTACGACACGCCGGGAAACGTTGGGTCTATTCTATTTGCCAGAACCCACAGAGCCTAATATATAGATAGATAGATAGATAGATAGATAGATAGATAGATAGATAGATAGATAGATAGATAGATAGATAGATAGATAGATAGATAGATAGATAGATAGATAGATAGATAGATAGATAGAAGATAGATAGATAGATAGATAGATAGATAGATAGATAGATAGATAGATAGATAGATAGATAGATAGATAGATAGATAGATAGATAGATAGATAGATAGATAGATAGATAGATAGATAGATAGATAGATAGATAGATAGATAGATAGATAGATAGATAGATAGATAGATAGATAGATAGATAGATAGATAGATAGATAGATAGATAGATAGATAGATAGATAGATAGATAGATAGATAGATAGATAGATAGATAGATTTTTTTTTAAAATAGAAAATACATTGTCTATGAGTGTTGTCAATGTAAGTTTGGATATAGCTCTTTTTATGCATGTAATCGCCTGTGTAAATTTAGGCCTACTGTGTACTCGATTTCATTGTTTTACTGTTGTTTCTTTATTGATATTTTATTCATACTTTTAATCCCTTTTGTATATGTCGTCTCGAATGACCTTTGGTTTTTGTCACGAATATAGGGGGGGTGTGGGGATGTGGGTTAGCAATTACTCCCCCGCGCTGTATCTCCTCCCTTGTTATAGGCCGATGTGCGATGACATTCAGGGGAATAATGCTTGGGAGTGCTGAGGGGTGCTAGAGAGTTATAAGGAAAGACGAGGGGTAACAGTAGTGAAGAACTTTAGACAAGGGAAGCCGGGGGTTTATAGTACAATATCAACAATTTATTAAGTGGTCGTAGGCCAACTATAGTTGGTCAGTATACAAATGAATCACGAGTGATAGTCTAGTCAAATACAGAGTAGTCTGGAGTTATTCTGGTTTATCTTAAGAAAGTCAATAGGGGCGAGTATGGACTGCTTTCATCAGGTGGCACGAGATAGCTGGTTGACTAAGCGTGGGTAACCAGATAGTGGCAGAGTTGTGATGTGCAGGTTGGTCGGCTGTTGTAGCCGCTGGAGACTGGATGGTTGCGTTGCAATGGTCAGCCAGGCGAGCGTGGCGTGGGTTGACTCATCTAGGTCACTGGGTCGGGTCCTTGTGCAATAGCGTGGCGTGGGTTGAACTGGTCAGCACCACGTGGCAGGGTAAGGCTGTCTCTTCTCGCGTCCCAGTGCCAACCAGAGTATATGGGTGGCACGCAGCGAGGTTGAGTCCCGCAGAGGCCCGTATAAGAGCCGTTCTTGACCAAAGAACGGGTGGAACACAAAGGTATGGCTGAGCTCAGAGGTCGCAACATGGAGGCAGACGTGTCTCAAGCAGGCGATGTGTTGTCTTGGGCATGCAGAAGTGGACTGACGAAGCTATGCTTTGACTTTTCGAAAGTCCGGTCGCGGGTCACGTGGGACTGTACTGAGGGGCGGGGCTTGGATCGCGTGGTCAGTGGCAAGTGGGGAGGATTGCCGCGAGCAGGGGCCACAGAACTAAAGAGTCCGCACGTCACAGTTTTAGCAGATGTTAATAAAATATACTACTACTACTACTACTTCTACTACTACTACTACTTCTTCTTCTTCTTCTTCTTCTTCCTCCTCCTCTTCCTCCTCCTCCTCATCAGCATCATCATCATCATCATCCTCATCATCATTATCACATGAAGTAAATTGAATTATTTTTGTATTGTTCACCAGTTCAAAGGCAGGAAACTAACTCGAACCGCCTAAGGTGCTCCTAACTTGCAGCATCAAGCGCCCTGTGAAACGGACAAACGAGTGATCCTTCGAACGACCTGGAAATGTATACCGCATTTATTTGGATCTGTCGCCTCACCTCTGTTCTTGTTTT
>CM072515.1:36187168-36264668 GCA_036898135.1 Oncomelania hupensis | reverse complement strand
CGAAATGAAATTCAATGTTATATATTGTCTTGTGCTGGTTGCTAGAGTGAAATGAAGACCACAGCATACGAACGAGCATTGAGCTTTAACGTCTACACCCACCAATGGCGATATACTTACTTACTTAATGCCCGTCACTCCTGCCAGGGTATGTGCCGCCAACCACAGCTCTCCAGTGTCCTCTTCTGTTGTTAACGTTTCTGTAGCGCAGTCTTTTTTTTACAAGGTGGGGGTGCTAACCCCACGCCCAACCCTCCTCCTTTTGCAGCCGGGCTTGGGACCGTCCTTGGCGGAGTTAATGGCAGACGGGAATAACCATCCTATGCAGGGAGGTAGGGGTAGGGACCTAAATCAACTGAACCACAATAGCAATCATACTGCTAAAATGGACAGTGACAAATTGCCACTTTTATTTCGCCCACCTAGGCATGTACACCTGTCACTGATCAAAAGATTGCTAATTATTTACTGTGTGACGGGCATCAGTCATAGTTTAAATGATGATATCTAGGTACTGTATAATGTATAGCAAGTAGCTTCCAGTTAGGATATAGCATTACAGACCTATCAGTCACGCTAAACTTGCTTCCACATTTAACCAGCAGTATAAGCAGCTTTCGTCTTGGTGGTTTCTTAACAGCAAAATTATGGCAAAATATTGTCCATGGTTCACTGCCTGAAGACATCGGTGAGACATATTATGATTGCCTGTAGTTAGCATAAAATATAACATGTAGCATGTAACTGGTATGTAAAGAGTATTAGATGTTTACTATCTACAGTTTTTATCTCGGGCTCACTCTAACAGAGTACCCTGCCTTGCGGTCATCAGTCATGTACGGTCTATGTAAGTTCAATTTTATTTATATATAAAAAACACATATATATGGGAAGGTACGTGAGGTCACGGTCACTTTACCTCCTCGTGGTTCCTTGAACAACAAGGTTACATGCAGATGTTATCGATTGAAAAATGTATGTACATTGATGGATGCGGTGATTTGCTACACGAGTCATCCATTGTTTAATTGATTGATTAATTTATTAATTTTATTGACGAATTGATCGTATGATAGAATTTTAATTGTAATTTTATAATAACTGAAGTAGTTGAGAATGACGCTGACGATGGAAACCGTGCAAAATAACGAAAAAAAAATTTATAGAGCGTACTTGCCTTTTCAAAGAGCTGCTCGAGGCACAGGCCTTAAACAGGACCTAACTCAAACCGCATATTTGCAGTATCTGTTAAACGCCGCTATAACTGAGCGAACCTGGACAACCCAAACGCATGCGCGTCCATTACCTGATTGATGCTGAATGTTTGGACTTGGGAGATTCGAGTTCGATCTCGATTAGATTGCGGGCGGTGGCTTCCTCTCACAGCTGGTAAGTGTAATATATCAGAATCATTTATTGAGGTAAACACTGGGATGCCTCTCCTGCAGTAGACTACTGCACACACACTCACACACACACACACCCACACCCGCACACACACACACACACACACACACACACACACACACAAACTGACTTATTCCCAGAAACTTGCGAAAGCTACACCTCACTCTGCCGACTGTGGGGGTCTCTCTCCTGCAGCTGCTGCTTTGTAATCGATACTAATACCTCTTTGGAACCTGTCCCCTTGCTGCACAAAAGCTAAACTAATAGTACCATTCCAAACGAGGACAAAATACAGCATTGCGCTGATTCTGAAAGTCTCGAATGATGGCTTTGCGATCGATCAGTACGTCATGGTCGTCAGATCGAAGGCAGGTCAATAGGCAAGATCGATACAGAATAAGATATTTGTGTCTTCCAGTCGCCCAGTCTTCGTACAGCCCTGTTTAGTATTTCTTTGGTCTAGTCAAAAATTGTCTGTCTGTCTGTCTCTCTCCCTTTCTCTCTCTCTCTCTCTCTCTCTCTCTCTCTCTCTCTCTCTCTCTTTCTCTCTCTCTCTCTCTCTCCTTTTCTTTAAAGGGTGTACGCACTTAGGATGACACATTTAGTATTAATTCAACTCGGCGCATGATATATAAATGTAAAGAAATACTCAGGCGTATAAAACTGTTTTTGACCTGGCGACCCCTACGTCACGTGTCGCCATAACTTCCTTTGAAATATTACTTTTTCCCCCTTCTGCACTCATCTGTGTGCGTGAAAGAATAAAAGACAAACAAAATAAAAGTATAAAAGCATAAAGTCTGGTAGGGTAGTTACATTGATACAGTAATACATTATCAGGCTAGATGACATTTTTAGTTTGTTTTTATTTTCAATGTCAGTATAGGGCTATATTTTGGGATATGATTCTTGTAACCTCAGGTGATATGATGACAGTTACCTATACAAGAATAATCATATTAAACATGTTATTTTTATTGTTATTGTGTGCTACCATTAATGTTAACGGCGGGGTTTTGTTTTCCATTTCTGTGTTGTTGATGCTGTCGTAATTGTTGGCGGTAGTGGTGTTGATGGCAGTGGTTGTGACAACACGAGTTTTCAATGCACGATAATAGTAGTTGTGCCGTAGTTGCATATTGTGCAGAGTTGCACATCTCTAGCACTACAGTGTACAAAGTTTTATATCAGCATTCTTTACTGCGTATGTAAGCTAAGTATGTATGATTTTCACGTGGTTAACGCATAGCAGATAATGCATAGCTAGTAGAATCAGGGACTGAACGAAAACTCGGGGCCTTGTAATGTGAACTGGGTAAAGATTTATCCTAGCAGAGTCAAGTTGGAAGCTATGGCAAGCGGACGTTTTTTGGACGAAAAGTGACTTTGAGACTGTGTTATCTTAGGATAAAGGAGAGTCGGTTTTCATAAGGGTAGTGTATCGTGTGATTCGAACCACCCAAGGTCTTGTGCCCTTGTCAGGACAAGAATGACCAGAAACTGTAACAGAAAGATTATTATTGCCACGTATTCAGGATAATAAGTGTAGAGTATCTTCTTAAGGGTGTGTGTCCTTCGATTAGGAACCTCCCAAGGCTCAGTGACCTCATCAGTACTGAGATGCTCCCGGCGCAAAGCATAGCAATAGCACGTTAACGAACTTTATACTCAAACGGATAACCTTTTTGTGGTGTATTGTGTCATATTGTATTGTGGTGTTGGTGTTGTGTATCCGTGTTTCACAGGCCGAGAACTTAAAGGTGAGTGTGAACCCAGTAATTCTATTCCTTAGTGGCTATGCACTCCGAGCTTGCGTACGTGAATGAATGATGGTGAATGAGGGGGAAAGGGGTAGAGTTTGCTAATACTATTTTTTATATGATTCTTATATGATTTTCTTGGTGAAATATGTAGAATGAATAATGGAATAATGTTGTTGATGTTGTTGCCAAAATGGGGTCAAGGGGTGATGATGAAGTATATGTGTTAAAATGAGAGAGAGGGAGGGTTGATAAATATGAGGGAAGGATAACGTTGTATTATAGCATGCAAGAGAGAGATAATTGTAAATGAAGGGAGATAATGGACTATAACATGGAGAGGAGTGATGAAGGTGATAATGGAGATGAATTAGGATTGGTTGACTGGAAGTGCAATTATATTTGTAATGTATATTTGTGTATAAACAACTATGTTTATGAAAAGAAATATAAATTATTAGAATCGAGAATTGCATTGAATTGTTTACATGCACATATAGACAGGTCAAGATGGCGGACGGCGGAAGGAGTAGTTGTTTATGTAGTGTTTACAGGTTGTGTAAAAATAGATTAGTAAGACGATTTATTTGTTGACCAGATTGGGCCTACTTCCACTACTACACCTGCCATACTACTTGTTTACTTCTGTTACCTCTACTTGAAGTATCTGTGGGGCTACTGTTTCTACTCCTCCATGCTGGTCGAGAGTGCTGTCTGAGGGACTGTGGGGTTCATCGCCGCCTGTACACTTCGTGTGTTCCGGACGTCAGGGAAATAACCGCCTGGGCTTTTGCATGGTTCTCCTCAATCATACCTGCATTCACTCACATAAACACACTTACGTCGACTGGAATCTGTGCAATATACTTTATTATCTGTGTGTAGCTTCTTCATCTGTTGAGATTAGCTAAAGACAGCAGTTCTACAAACAACAAACAGTAATTTAGTAAGCCAGCCAACCTAAACTAATTATTCATCAAGCTTTTTGCTGGCTAGTGACTCAACTTGAAATTAAATTTGCTTCTTGCTGATTTTTGCACTGTTGCCAATTGTTTACTGTTGTATATTATAATTGTTACATATTGTTGTGGGGCATTTCTTTTGTACAGTTCTGGGGTTTTCAGATTAGACAAGGGAGGGAATTGTTCAGTAAATATTGGGTTGTGGGTCCAGATAGGGTTTGAGGGTGGTTTAGATATCCCATTGTCCTGTGTGTGTGTTTGTTGTTGAATAAAAGAGTGTGATTGTTTATCTGGTATTTGTTAGATTTTTTTGTTTTGAGTTCGATTCCTTCCACTCGCTGTTTGTGCTGAACGTTCACGGCATCCACTCGGGCGGCGTGACAATGGTGCATGGTGAATGGTAGATGAATGTTGTTTTTGGTGTCATCCTTTCTTGTTTATCACCTATTCTTCTCCCCTCCCCCCCCCTCCGCCATCCTTTTCCCCAATCGTCTTCTTCTTCTTGTATTTAAGAATTACAGTAGCAGGTGCACTGAAGGAAGCAACTACAGGGTGTTTTTTTCAGCTCAAAGTCTACACATTCAGTCACACAATATTACGTTTTTGTTCTTTTTTTGTTCTTTTTTTTTTTTTATAAATCTGGCATGTATCAAAGTTCAGCACTAACTGAATCTGTCTTACAAGTGAAACAGGAACTTCTCAACTCTACCCCTTTACATTCCCAACCATAACTATACATTTTTATTTTATAAGAACTGTTAAATCTGTACCCCCAAATGAAGATTTTGCACAATCAAAATGGACAGTATCGCATCTTATGATGATTTTTTTTAATGACGGTTTATTCCCGTATTTATTCTTCCAGAGCCTTTTAAAATGTAAAATGGCTAATTAGGTGGCAGGGATAGCTCAGTCGTCAGAGCGCTCGACTTGTGTACGCGCGTCTAGGGCGACGTGGGTTCGAATCCGGACTTCAGCAAACTATTTTGTGATTGCTGGATAGTAGTGGCCAGCGCTTTGAGAAGCTCTCTGAGCATATAAGTGCGCTATATAAGAGTAATCTCTTTTTTTTAGGTAGTGTAAGCCGCAACATACTTTAGACACAATTAAAGCACCATTTGTTTTCTTCGTACCTATGTTTGACTTGTTTTAAATCTTAAGACGCTGCACTACATTATGATGTTTTCGCCTCTAAACCGGTGTAATAGGCCGGAATATACCCCTGGCTACTTTATACCCTGGGTATAATGTAACCTAGGCGGGTTTAACCCCCTGTGTATAGATCAGCCTTGGCCAGGTCATACCCCTCGCGCACGGAATAAACCCCCACCTAAAGAGATTTCACTCATGGGTTTGTTGTACATGACCGTTTGCGTGACCAACTCTCAGGTAACAGCCTTTTGCTTGCGTGTAAAAAACAACAACAACAACTAAACCTAACCCTAACCCTATCTATCTATCTATCTATCTATCTATCTATCTATCTATCTATCTATCTATCTATCTATCTATCTATCTATCTATCTATCTATCTATCTATCTATCTATCTATCTAATCTATCTAATCTATCTAATCTATCTATCTATCTATCTATCTATCGATCTATCGATCTATCTATCTATCCTATCTGAGTGCATCAACAATTACAACACATAAATTAAAGAGTAATTACAACACATAAATTAAAGAGTAACGTGAAGGATAAAGTTTTCCGTAGTGCGGGGGTTATAATTGGCAGGAGAGGGTTAAACGAGCCTAGGCCAGATAATACCCAGGGGTATAGTCTGGGCTAGGCCAGTTTATACGGGGGCATAGTCTGGGCTAGGCCAGTTTATATATGGGTATACTTGAGGCGGGGTATAATCTGGCCTGCTACACCGGGTCTCCTATTCAGACGACCTTAAGAAACATTTTGTTACTATTTACATTTGGTTTGTTTAAAACCAAGTTGTGTTGTTGTAGCAGCCAAACGCTTAGAAATGCTATACAATCAGTGTTGTGCGCTGATAAAACACTTGCTGCTTGATTAGCTTTTTGGACACGCTCAAGTGACTGCAGTGGAAATCCTAGGTCGTGATGAAAGGATTCTGCCCTTCAAAAGCCTGGAATTCCGCACCAGGATAAAACCAACAAGGATTCCCATTTAAATATCGCATGCATGCCGATCTGTGATGACGAAAGTTAAATGCCCCATGCATGCCGCCCTGTGATGACAATAGTTAAATGCCCATTCCTGCCGCTCTGTGATGACGAAAGTTAAATGCCCCATAAATGCCGCTCTGTGATGCCGAAAGTTAAATGCCCCATGAATGCCGCCATGTGATGACGAAAGTTAAATACCCCATGCATGCCGCCCTGTGATGACGAAAGTTTAGTACCCCATGAACGCCGCCGTGTGATGACGAAAGTTAAATACCCCATGCATGCCGACCTGTGATGACGAATGTTTAATACCCCATGAACGCCGACCTGTGATGACGAATGTTTAATACCCCATGAACGCCGCCGTGTGATGACGAAAGTTAAATGCCCCATGCATGCCGCCGTGTGATGACGGAAGTAAGCCAAGTCCATCTTTTTGGTCATAGCATTGGATCACGCGCACATGCCCCGATAACTGTTTGTGTGGGCGCCTGTGTAGCCATTCCAAGTCATCCAGTGCCTAAAGCAGACGAGCTTTTCAATGGTCGGACGCGAAGTTTAGATTCGATTTTCGCTAAATATCGGACCCATAAAATCTATGGATATGTATTTATAAGCAAAATAGCCTTCTCTTAGCGTGACTTATAAGATCTTTAGCCGATTGGTGCTTAAGCATGGTCGGTCATGTCACCGGTCACATATCCACAGACACAAACGGCCTTTGTTTCTCATACTCTCGCTTTTGCGTTCCTAGGAAACAAAATGTAAGAATATTTTAAAGTCCACCGAAGCGAGACGTTGTCACGCGTCGACCCTTCTGTCTGTTGCACGCAAGGTTTCAAAGACTGAGTATACTTTAAAAAACTTGACATGATTACGAACACCAATATTGCGCCCAGAAATGATTAAAATCTACAAGACACTAAATAATTTATTGTCCCCAGTTTTACAAGAGGAAATTTGACATACCATAAAGCTGCTGCGGATTTTGTCGCCCACCATATTTTAAGAACAGGTTGTCAGATTTTCAGTCCAGCTATTGTAAGAATATTGTCATAAGCACTGTGTAACTCCTGAATGCAGTAGTTTCTCTGCAAGATACAGAACTGTTTCTGTGTTTGTTCTCCTTTCTGCACGTATACTTATTATGTTACAATTGTTGTACGCTGATATAATATTTCTGAATGTTACCTCTTCTTGGCGTGTGTATTTTAATTTCCAGTTCACGGACAGAACACGTCAAAAGCACAGCCCCGGAGAAGATTTCAGATTACAGAAGACTGTGACAGTGTGTGTGTGTGTGTGTGTGTGTGTGTGTGTGTGTGTGTGTGTGTGTGTGTGTGGGGGTGTGTGTGGGTGTGTGTGTGAGTTATATGCTTTCTAAGTTAAAGTTAAAGATCTTTACTATGCTACTTTGGCAAGGGACATATTTGTTAGTCTAAAATCTTTATCCCTAAAAAAAAAAAAGGTTAAAGTTTCTGTCTCTCTCTAAATGGACTCATGGCCATTATTCAGGTAAAGAGTCAAAGCGTCTCTCTCTCTCTCTCTCTCTCTCTCTCTCTCTCTCTCTCTCTCTCTCTCTCTCTCTCTCTCTCTCTCAGCTCTCTCTCTCTCTCTCTGTTCATGATTTTATGTGTCATGTTATACAGGTATGTTCGTTGTGTTCGTTGTTCTGGCGCATTAAAGATACTTCCCTTCAATCCAATTTCTTCCGCCAGTTTTGATTTTCTACGTTATGCGTCTGTAAGGTCAGTCGTTATATATTTTTATAACATTTCGTTCTCATTTTATTTAACTTCTTTGATAATATCTTGTTCTTCTGTCAAGTTTCTCCCCCTTTAAAAGCCATAATTAATTTTTTTAACTCTCTTCATAAGAGTAATGGTCGCTCATGCCATATTTTTGCTCTCCGCCTTTTGAATGTCATATCAATTCAGTGGCAGTCGCATTGTGTTGCTTTTTAGATAGCTACGTAGGGTTTAATTAGCCCTTTTGAAATGTCTGCTGTTTGTGTGTGTGTGTGTATGGGTGTGTGTGTGTGTGGGTGTGAACTTGTGTGTGTTTGTGTGTGTGTTTGTATGCGTGCATCTGTGTGTGTATTTGTGTGTGTGTGTGAGAGAGTGAGCGAGAGAGAGAAGAAACAAATTATTGCGCTTAGATCCCAATATTTATTAATATTTAATAATATTCATTATTATTATTATTATTATTATTATTATTATTATTATTATTATTATTATTATTATTATTCAGAACAACAATCGGTGTGCGTCAAGGATGCCTACTCTCTCCAACACTCTTCAACATCTTCCTAGAGCGCATTATGTCAGATGCTCTTGAAGATCATGAAGGCACAGTCAGCATACGGGTCGGGGGTAGAGCAATCTCCAATCTTCGTTTTGCGGATGACATTGATGGATAGGCTGGAGAGGAACAAGAACTTGAACAGCTGGTACAGAGGTTTTACATCAACTCCAAGGCCTATGGAATGGAAATAAGTGCAGAGAAGACCAAAATGATGACCAACAACACCAATGGCATCAACACGGACATCAAAGTCCAAGGCCAATCCCTCAACACAGTGCATAGCTTCAAATATTTAGGAGCCATTGTATCAGACAATGGGTCCCGACAGGAAGTCCTCTCCAGGATCGCACAAACAACTGCTGCCCTGACAAGGTTGAAGCCCATTTGGAAAGACAGGACCATCAGTCTACATTCCAAAGTAAGACTGCTGCGCTCCCTTATCATCTCCATCTTCCTATAATAATATGCTTGCGAAGCATGGACCCTCACAGCAGATCTCCAACGAAGAATACAAAGCATGGAGATGAGGTGCTACAGAAGACTTCTGGGCATTTCCTATACCCAACACATCATCAACGACGAAGTCCGACAGCCCATCACACAAGCCATTGGACAACACGATGACCTGCTCACAGTGGTGAAGAAACGGAAACTCCGATGGTATGGCCACGTCACCAGATCATCAGGCCTTGCAAAGACTATTCTGCAAGGCACAGTGCTTGGAGGTAGAAGAAGATGGAGACCGAAAAAGAGGTGGGAGGACAACATTCGAGAATGGACTGGTTTGACACTGAGCGATGCCATCAGGGCTGCTGAGGACAAAGAAAGATAGAGTATGCTGGTTAAACGATCATCTGTGGTGCCCCTACGACCTCCGGGTTACGGGACAGGATAGGATAGGATAGGATTTATGATTTCAGACTGCAGAAGTTGGGTTAAAAGAAATGTAAATGGCTGAGCGTTTAATTAGACCAAAAATACTCTGCCACTAATCATTGGTAACAAAAACAGGTAACCTGCCGCCTGCCTTTCTTGTGTACCTAGATCTATGTGTTTCTGTGTTCTAGAAAGAGGGAGAGAAGGAGAGAGAGACAGAGAGAGATGGAAAGACAGACAGACACAGCTAGAGAGAACACAGTTTAATTAGTTACCAATAACGGTGGTCTATATCCAACTTTTACAGTGTCCAAGACCTGACCCGATAGCAATTCTATCTGTCAGATTCAAGGCAAAAAAGTGACAAACACCAAAAGTCTGAGCTAAAATGTTATCAAAATGAACACTCTGATTGGAGTCTACAATCTTACTCTTTCGATTCCAAAGCCAATACTATACGTAAATGAATGAATGAATGAAAGAGAGAGAGAGAGAGAGAGAGAGAGAGAGAGAGAGAGAGAGAGAGGGAGGGAGAGAGAGAGAGAGAGAGAGAGAGAGAGAGAGGTGGGGGTGGGGTCTTTTGGATAAAACCATTGGCAGGATGAAGACGGACCAGCCGCCATGCCAGAGTGAGCACCACATCAAGTGAAAGCTGGACGGCACTAATCCTCGCTAACCAAAACAAACGCATGGTCAGTTCTGTCTGATCAGACTTGGCGGCCTAAAAGTTTATTGTCGTCTTTGTGCTGGACACATACACTCTCCCTGACAGCTCTACTTCCCCCTCCACACCGCTTCTCTATGGAACGTGGAAAGCGTCAAATGCGCGTGCAATTCACGCGAAAATGCACACGCAATTGCACGCCCATCTAGTAGCTGCGCTGATTGGTCGAAAACGTACACGCCAAACTGCGCAAGCGCAAATGCACGCGCAATTGCACACGCAAGTTACATTAAAACTAGGAATGGGAAATATTCGGAAATACGTTCCATGTACCAAAATAATTTAAATATAAATTGACAAATAATTTACAATGTAACCTTAGCTATCCACTCCCTCCCCTGACTTCAACCTCCAAATTAAATATTATAATAATTTATATTTACTATTCTGTCTTTACTTGGTGTCCAATAGAACAACAAGTGTACACAGATAGTGGCACCAACAGCTTTTATTCGGAGTGATCAAAACTTAGCGTAGCTGTGAAAACTTAGCGTAGCGTTGCGATTAAAAAAAAAAATCTGGAAAAGAGCCAAACTAAAACGGTAGTGAAGATCTAGACCTAAACAGTTCTAGATGACGAAAGTCAGCTCACAGGCTGTGAAGTCCGTAGGCCTCGCCTCAATTACATACTATACATAGAAGGTCCACCACTCGTCAACGTCCGGTTTACGACTGACCCCCCAAAAAACGCCTTTCCTATCTTTTGTGTCTACTTCAATCTCAAACGGATGGGCTAGACGAATCACAAGCACTCAAAGCAACACATTCGTATCACTTCCAACGATGTCGGCTCCAAATTCACTGCGAATTTGTTTAGAAAAACGCAGTCACACAAGCTGGTTCGAATTTGGACACGACGCCGCGAGTCGATCCCAATATAGCAACTGCTTTACGACCTTTCATTGGTCGCCTAAGAATACACGCTGTTAGGCCTAATGAAGGGCAGACCACTCTAGCGATTATAAAGTCTACAACGATCATTTTGTTGATATTACTAGAGTAGTCCGCCCTTCATTAGGCCTAACAGCGCGTATTCTTAGGCGACCAATGAAAGGTCGTAAAGCAGTTGCTATATTGGGATCGACTCGCGGCGTCGTGTCCAAATTCGAACCAGCTTGTGTGACTGCGTTTTCTTTTTTTTTTTTTTTTTTTTTTTTTTTTTTAAGAAATTCGCAGTGAATTTGGAGCTAACATCGTTGGAAGTGATACGAATGTGTTGCTATGAGTGTTTGTGATTCGTCTGGCCCCTCCGTTTGAGTTTGAAGTGGACACAAAAGGTATGAAAAGCGTTTTTTTTTGTTGTTGTTTTTTTGGGGGGGTGGGAGGGTGGGGTGGGTGGGGGGTGGGGTTTTTTAGTCGTAAACCGGACGTTGACGAGTGGTGGACCTTCTATGTAAAGTATGTAATTGAGGCGAGACCTACGGACGTCACAGCCTGTGGTCAGCTATGACGTATTGTTCAGTGATGTAAACTAAAGTTTAGAAAAATAGATCCAGACCTCCAGATAAGTACACACACAGTCAGAATCTCCTTAGAAAAATGATCACACGTGGTCTAAAATAATAAATAAACCTACTCCTCTACTCAAATTAGTATTTTCAGAATATTTAAGCAAGATGAAGGCTGCACTAAAGATAACTCTTACGATAGCGACATGGAATTTCCTATGCTTTTTCCGTTCCAAAAATATACCTAACTAAATTATTATAACATTTAACATGGAGGCAGGGGAAGGTGTGGGTGGCTAGTGTTTCATTGTAAATTATTTGTCAAGTTATATTAAATTATTTTGGTACATAGAACGTATTACCGGACATTTCCCATTCCTAGTTCTAATGTGACTCGCAAGTAAATGAATGCGCGTGCGATTGCACCTGCATTATTTTGTGCTTGCGCAGTTTGGCGCGCAAGTTTTTTCGACCAATCAGCTACTAGATGGGCGTGCTATTGCACGCACATTTGACGCTTTCCGCCTTCCATTCTTTTCTGACATGCGTAATTCCTCTTAGTTTACTGTCTCGATTCGCTTGCAACTTTACCTGCCGACATTTTGACCCATCCAAGAAATAATCTCCAAAGGCCAGGTTTCATCTACGAGAACATTCTTAAACTTCTTTTACTTCATCACGGCCGTTTTTACGTATTTTATACAGTAATCAAAATTGTATTCTTATCCTCAACAGGAATAAGCTTACTTTATACTTTTGAGATTTCCGGTTGGCAAAAAAGTGTCATTGAAGATTATCATTGTATTAAACATTCCGAAAAATAAATTGACCATTCGGAGACAATGATTATAATGACTTAACTTGTTTTAATGTAAACTACTGCAACTTGTGCTGGGCAGGTAACAGTTTTAGGTGAGAGGCATGGAAGGGGCGGAGAAGGGGGAGACAATACAAAAATAGACTTGAACTAGACAAAGATTGATAGAACTAGACCAGAAGGAGATATTTAAGATGGGACGGGAGCCAGAAGATAGCGAGGCGTGAGGCGGAGCTCTAACTTGCAACAAGACGGCAAGCAATTCAAATTTGTTTTCCAGACTCGAACACATAGCTGAAAATATATATCAATTGTCAAAAGTTTCAATTTTCGAGAAGCTGTTCTGTGTCGGATTTGTCTTTGCGAATTGATAACATAGAACGATTTGCCACTTAAAACTTATTAAAATCTGTTCAGCCAATTTTTTTTATAAATCGCAAAACGTGTTTTAAAAAATGGTAGACCTCAGCGACCTTCGACTTTCGAAAAAATGCAAATATGAATGATCCAAAGAGCTGAGAAATAATTTAAAGCATCTACATAGTAAGATTCGTCAGTCGGACACATTTTGTTTTAATAGATAAGACAAAAACGTGAGTTTTGACCAACAAATTAACTGCCACGTCATGATAGCTCATGAGTTGGAGTAACCGTATACCGACCGAAATAATGAAAATCAATTCAGGTTTTTGTTTGTTTGACATAATAAATCCCTTTCGGTTTGTTTGGTGTTTTTTTTGTGTTTTTTTTTTTGTTTTTTTTTTTTTTAGTATACGGCTGATTTTAGAAGTTCTAGCGACTCCTGTCCCATGACAAAGTTTGCAGATGACACTGGACTGACTGGACTCTTGATTGACGGAGACGACTCTGACTACCGGCGGGAGATAGATAGGTTTGTTGACTGGTGTGACGATAATTATTTAGAATTTAATGTAAGCAAGACCAAGGAAATGACTATGGACAATATAATAGGAAGAAGTAACATGTGCATGGGATCCGGGAGGATAGTGATGAAAGGGCGGTTGTAGAGAAGGTAAATCAGTATAAGTATTTGGGGATCACTATAGACAATAAACTGACAGGAAAACCCAACACTGATGCCATCGTGAAGAAGCTCCACTCTCGCCTGATCTTTTTGAGAAAACTCAGATCTGTTTTTTTTTTTAGACAGATGTTTTATACGTCAACCTGCAATAATAGTGTTCTGCACTTTGGATCCGTGTGTTGGAGTGGCAGCATCAGCAAGCAGGACAGTGATAGATTAGAAAAGTTCATCAAGAAAGCAAGTGGGGTGGTTGGGAGGAGACAGGACACTATCGCATCAACACAGGAACGACGACTGACCGACAAGCTACAGAAGATTTTGGCCGACGACACGCACCCACTCAGACCTGAATTTGACAGCAGACGGATAGACATTAGCTTAAGATTCAGACAGCCGTGCACGAGAACCACACGATACAGAAACTCATTCATTCCATCTGCAATTCACATCTTCAACTATAAGGTGGGGCGTTAGATGGTGGTGCTGTCGCCATGACAACGAATTTAGGGGGCCCTTTTTTCTGTCTTTTTGTGATACTAGATATTTTTTTATACTTTGTTTTCAGTTGGTTTTCTTCTTTAGTTACACTGATGGCGAATGATAGCGTGTAGGGGATATAGTATTAATTTGTTGCTGTATATATTATAGAATTCCCTTATTAGGCCTATACAGTCAGTGCATCGTTTTTAGACGTCTTCTTAGTAAGAGTATGGGTATAAAGTTGTGATGTGAATCAGTTATTTTTGCATGGTTTTGATTAATTGATGTGTAAGATGTATTGTATTGTAGCAAAGAATTGACCCTCAGCGACCTTGACATTTTAGGTAGTGCAACTACGATGCCACAAGATCTTGGTCACTAAATCAGGCCACGGTCGGACTTTGGGCTCGTTCTGATTCTGTACAATTTTCAAAGAATTTCCAGATAGTAAAGAACGTTTGGTGGGTTGAGGTGTGGGTAGGAAGTGGGAGGAAAGGCGGATGAAGAAGGGAAGAGTGTGTTGGGGAAGGGAAGGAGGTGGGAGCGGGGGTGGGGAGGGTAAGAGAGGGCAAATCGGGCACTTGAGGTCCGCAAATCCCTATCAACAACGTCTTGTGGGATTACATTTAGCACGACTGGCGTCAGACACAGTGCCATTCATTTGATGGCGCAGAGGAATGAACTCGTCTATGTAACAACACGTTTGACAGAGGGGCGAGAGGTTGGAGAGAGCAAGAGAGAGAGAGAGAGAGAGAGAGAGAGAGAGAGAGAGAGAGGGAGAGAGAGAGAGAGAGAGTTAGAGAGTTAGAGAGAGAGTTAGAGTTAGAGAGAGAGATTACTGTACATGTATTACCGAAGTCTACCAATTACACGTTTGAAAGCACGATACTAATAAAATGATGATGTCACACAATAAACATGCACGCGCAAGCAATGAAAACGGACGGACGGACGCACACACACACACACACACACACACACACACACACACATATGACCATCTCATCGTCTCTCAGAATCTCATCTTTAAAGAAAATTGTCGAAGACACAAACGAACGAACAAACAAACATAAACTACCTGATTCCATAATTATTACGATGTAGCAAGAATTTTCAACAAGACAAGTAGGTTACCTATTGAATTAGCATTCGCCTGGGTGAAACATCTCATTGAAAATATAATTATTGCCCTTAAATCATTGCCTTTGAATTCTTAGGCTTGTAGCTTACAAAAACAACAGTGGTATGAAAATCGCAGCGCGCACTCTTACAATTTTACAACTTAGAACAGGACAAAAGGAGCGAGGTCCTACTGGGAGAAAATGTTAGTGAACGTGAATGCCATTCATGCGTACACCTCACCTAAAGGAATAAAATGGGAAAGGATTCTATTTACATGTATTACTTCTGTTTTACATTTGTATGACCTTGGCTCTTTTTCTTCTTTTTGTGTGTGTGGGAGGGGGAATGGGAAGTAGGATGGGGAGGGGGTCGGCGGGAGGTGTGAACATAATGAGGATGAGGTACGGGTAGATTTTAATGAAATGCGAAAGCAAAAAATATGACATCTTCTACATTTTTTTTTAAACTAAAGAATTGTTGACCTTACTTGAAAGACTTTTAAAGTGGTTTGTGGTGGAGATTGAAATACACACTTACGTATGACTCATTCGCATAAGGTTTCTTTTGTCAAACTGAAATCGAAAAAAGTGTCACCTTTGAGTTTCTGTGGCTTTTCTTTCTGCACCATCACCACCACCACCACCTCATCATCCTCTTCCTTCTCCTCCTCCTCCTCCTCCTCCTCCTTCTTCTTCTTCTTCTTCTTCTTCTTCTTCTTCTTCTTCTTCTTCTTCTTCTTCTTCTTCTTCTTCTTCTTCTACGTCTTTTTTTTTTCTGACATCATTGTTCATGATTTCATTTTTAAGTTTGATTTTTACATGTTCTTAAAGTATGTTTTTAATTGTAAAGTGCAGTAAGCTTTAGCATACCTAGGGAAACTGCGCTATATAAATCCACGTTATTATTATTATTATTATTATTATTATTATTATTATTATTATTATTATTATTATTGGTGTTGGTGGTATGGTGGTGATGGTGGTACTGTCATCGTTGTTTTCTTCTTATGCTTCTTCTTCTTCTTCTTCTGCCACTTTACGACAGATTTTTTTTCAATTTTAAATCAGTGTTACTCTTTTCCCTCATGCCTCTGAGTTCCAGCAAAGCGTAACGAATTTTTCGTTGTGTTCTCGATCTTTCATTACAACACACAGCCGGTTACCAAAGAACAGTGAAGCCACGCGTTGCTAGCAGAACGTTTTTTTGCTGTTATCTAATCTTGCAGCAAGCACAGCACGTACAGCTGAGATGGTTAAGAAAAGTGCTTTAAAACACGAAATCCGTCGAGCGTCACAAAGCCCGTTTCCATACTCCACATATGGTGTTATTGTATGTTTAAGCGTGTGGAGTATGTGAAATAAATACGTTCTAGCCGTAAGGCATTACGGCAGTAGTTTTGTAGATTTATGAAAGTCGGTGAGATGGGAATTAATACAGCAGGAGGCAAGTTTGAAGGGTTGAACGGGTTGGGTTGGGGTTGTGGATTGTGGAGGGTGCGGAAGGTGCAGGGTGAGGTGGGAGTGGGGAGGGGAAGAGAGAGTGGGCTTTATAGTAAATAAATAGAAAACAAAATGTGGGGAGTGGAGGAGCCTGTGCCTATCAAATGTAATCATCACGATCAATAAACCTTCAATTACATCACCTCTTCAAACCAAACATCTACGACCACCACGAGCAAGTCGAAGTACACAAATATCTTTGATTAAATACGGCGCTCTTATGTTTTGGTTTTGTTGTATCAACTCCATCTTCCTATACGCTTGCGAAACATGGACCTTCACAGCAGATCTACAAAGAAGAATACAGAGCATGGAGATGAGGTGCATGCTACAGAAGACTTCTGGGCATTTCCTATATCCAACACATCACCAACAACAAAATCCGACAGACCATCACACAAGCCATTGGATTGGACAACACGATGACATGCTCACGGTGGTGAAGAAACGGAAACTCCGATGGTATGCCCATGTCACCAGAGCATCAGGCCTTGCAAAGACTATCCTGCACGGCATGGTGCAAGGAGGCAGAAGAAGAGGGAGACAGAAAAGAGGTGGGAGGACAACATTCGTGAATGGACTGGCTTGACGTTGAACGAAGCCATGAGGGTTGCTGAGGACAGAGAAAGATGGAGTACGCTGGTTAAACGATCATCTGTGGTGCCCCTACGACCTTCGAGTTATGGGATAGGATAGGATAGTATAATGTAGAAAAATGTTATGTGGATACAAGCTGTCGCATTTTAAAAGGCTGTCTTCTCCTGTCCAAAGGCATATAGACCTATGCATCGACATGCCTTTTAGAGTGTCGCTGTGGAGTTATTGCCCTTTAGTGCTTGGGGTGAGTCCCTCACTTGCACGGTGAAATCCTATAGGAAAAAAAATATACATAACACGTAATATGTGCGCATACTAAAACACACACACACGCACACACACCCACACACACGCACGTACACACAATAAATAAATAAATTAGTTATCTGCTCACCATCCGCCACTGACACTAATCACACAGTGGGTGGACAGTATTTTTGTGTGAAAGCCAGGAAGTAACTACGGTAATAATGTTAGTGAGAACCAACTGTGTTTAAATCATTTGTGCTCAAAGCCCAAGGAAAAAATAAAGGACTGGAGGGATCTGCGCGAGCCAAAACGTGTGAGCAAAACTAGTATGTTTGAACAGGCCAATTCATTTTCATTTACAACCAATTACCTGATTTTTATCATCATCATCATCATCATCATCATCATCATCATCATCATCATCATCATCATCATCATCATCATCATCATCATCATCATCATCATCAGCTGCAGCAACAGCAGCAGCAGCAGCAGTACTGAGTGTAAAACTATCATGGGGAAGGTGGGGTGGATAGTGGGGTAGACTACTTGTACATATACAAAGTAAAACATAAACTTGTGATTATTCCGTTGCTGGAAGTGGTATGGTGGTGGTAGCGGTAGTGGTGCAGTAGTTGCTGATGGTGGTGGTGCATGACGATGATGACTGACTGAACTTGACACGTGACGGTTGCTTTCCGTATTTAGATCTCGCCAGAATAATGCAGCAACACATCACCAACGACGAAGTCCGACAGACCAACACACAAGCCATTGGACAACACGATGACCTGCTCACAGTGGTGAAGAAACGGAAACTCCGATGCTATGGCCACGTCACCAGATCATCAGGCCTTGCAAAGACTATTCTGCAAGGCACAGTGCACGGAGGTAGAAGAAGAGGGAGACCGAAAAAGAGGTGGGAAGACAACATTCGAGAATGGACTGGTTTGACACTGAGCGAAGCCATCAGGGTTGCTGAGGACAGAGAAAGATGGAGTATGCTGGTTAAACGATCATCTGTGGTGCCCATACGACCTCCGGGTTACGGGACAGGATAGGATAGGATAGGATAGGATAGCGCAGGCCATTTTAGGTTACGGTGGTCAAAAGAGTTGACTAGGTCTGTCTCTACTTGTTGATAGGTTGGAGCTGTCATCGATGTTGAGGGGCTGGAGAAGAGGGGATCCGGACACAACGCCTGTGGTGACCGACATTATTGTGAGTGCAGTAAGCCTTCAGTACTAGTACTACGCATGACCTACATGGTTATTGTGGTGGTGTTTTTCTTGGCACAACAATCCGAAGAGCAGACACGAAAACAAATTTCATGTGATCAACAGTATGTGGCGTCTGCGTGTAGTCTTTCACGTAGTACACTATGCAAGCTGGATCACTCGCGATGATGGTGATGATGATGATGATGATGATGATGATGATGATGATGATGATGATGATGATGATGATGATCATGATGATGATGATGATGATGATGATGATGATGATGATGATGATGATGATGATGATGATGACGATGATGACGGCTGGCGGTGGGGTGACAATAACAATCCTTTTGTTATTTTTGCCATTTTTAATCTCTGATACTCTGCTGTGTTGGTGGCAAAGATAATGGTGATAATGATGATGAGGATGATGATGATGATGATGATGATGATGATGATGATGATGATGATGATGATGATGATGATGATGATGATGATGATGATGATGATGATGATGACGGCTGGCGGTAGGGGTGGTGATGTCCATGATGACGACGACGATAATTTTGTTATTGTTGCCATTTTTAATCTCTGATACTCTGTACCGTAGGTAGATTCTGTCAGCACCAGTTGGGCGGTAGTGATAATTTTTGTGTGATTGATTTTTGCAATCTCGATGAAAAACGATATCTGTCGCCACCTTTTGTGTACAGATACATATTGTGACAACGAATCATCGTGCAAATATTCAGTACTGCTATTTCTATGTTAGGTATCTTTTATGCATTCGCTCCTGCATTTTAGTCCAAGCCCAGAATGCAGCAAAATGTTTAATTTTGCTTTTTTGGGTATCCAAAATAATTTTTACTGCATCGGAAAGATAATAATGTACTCTATCACATATCCAAAATGTAAAAAAAAAAAATATCGCAAAACAAAGTTATTGAGCATTTATTATCTAGCCGTGTACTATGGCATTCCGTTCAGTTATTGCTTGCTTTGTAAGGCCAAAAACTAGTATGGCAGATTACTAACAAAACAGCTTCCCCCCCCCCCCCACCACCACCAAATTTGATATCCATGATATTTAAGACCTACTATTTCAAAAAAGCCTGGTAGCCATTAAAAAAAATGGCGGCCATTTTCAAGATGGCCGCCATGCCGATTAAACTCTTGTTCTACAATATGAAGTATACGACCAAGATTTCGACCTACAAGCGCCACATTTGGTATACATGATACTTAAGACCTACTCTTTGAGAAAAGCTCAGTGGCCGTTAACAGAAAAAATATGGCGGACATTTTTCAAGATGGCCGCCATGCCGACAACACTTTTGTTCTACAATAATTATGGAGTATGAGATCAAGATTTCGACCTACAATCACCAAATTTGGTCTACACGCTACTTAAGACCTACTCTTTTACAAACGCCCGGTAGCCATTACCAGAAACAATATGGCGGCCATTTTTAATGATGGCCGCCATGCTGATTACACTCTTGGTCTACAATATAAAGTATGAGAAGATTTTCTCCTAAAAGCACCAAATTTGGTATGTCTGATATTTAAAATATTTTCTTTTAGAAAAGCTCGGTAGCCATTAAAAAGAAACAATATGGCGGCCATTTTCAAGATGGCCATAATGCCGATTATACTCTTGTACTATACTATGAAGTATTAGACGAAGATTTTGCCTTACAAGCACCAAATTTGGTATACCTGTGACTTAAGACATGTGTTTTAAAAAAATCCCAGTAGTTATTACAAAAAGAAATATGGTGACCATTTTTCAAGATGGCCACCATGCTGATTACACTCCTAGTCTATAATAAAAACTACGTAATTAATAAAGAAATAATAGTATATAGATCTACATTAAACAAACACATTTTTTAAAATGTACAATACCATAAATTAAATGATGGAAGTAACATTCTTATGCATTGTTTGTAATCTGAAGAAGAGCATAGCTCGAAAATTCATTTGTCTTATATTGTTGTATAATTAAAAGTGTCTTTGATATTTTTTGTTGTGTTCATGACTTTTACTAAAGAATCTATTCTTTAGGTTATCGAAATCGCTCTATACAAATAATTAATTGTTTGCAGTCTTGCTTCCATTCTTTATATAGAATTATTTATAGCCCTAAATACTATGGTTTTGGCCTTAAAATGCAAACTATCAATTGTTTTACAAACGGAATGCCATAGCCATGCTGTGCTTGAATCAGCACTAGAAAACGTTTCATTACACGAAAACAAAAACATAATGCAGTGCTGGTGATAGAGCCAGACTGTTAGATCTCAACGCTATTGTCACTCATGTCTTCTTCCATTTCTTCTTCCTCTTCCTTTTTCTCTTCTTCTTCCTCTTATTCTTCCTTTTCTGTGTACTTCATGACGTTTAAGCAGATTTCACCTCGGCATTCTCCACATCCAACAGTGCAGACCAATCCATGTCGTCGGCATGAACACCTGGTTGACGCACAGTCAGTTCTGCAATTGCAACGCACAAGGTTTAGAAGATGGTCTGGTGCACTGGTTCCTCTCTTGCTACAAAACTCCAGCAACCTACCCTTGAATTCTAATGTTCTTATAGGTGTCAGGTGATAATGATTATCCTTTGATCCTTTTTCCCCTTTGCTTCCATTGTCACAAAACAAGCACTTTGGACCCAAACCACTGGTGCCAGAAGCTATGTTCAGTCCAGACAACCTGTGTTTTCGAGGTGATGGTGACTGATTCAGCTTGCTCATACCTTTTTTCACATGGTGCTTGATTGTGAATGTTTGTCTGCAAACAGCATGTACAAGATCTCCGAGAACTGCGTGTATGTATACTTTCCTGTTTACTAGCTTTTTAAAAAATAGAATCACATCCTTTTTGTATTAGCGTACGAACAGGGTCAAACGCGCGATGAAAAGTAGCGATGCTTTGCATCGATACTATTCTCATAAGGATCCATCCGTTTAGGAAAGTATCGCTACTTTTCTCAAAAGGATCGCACATTTTCTCAAATGGAACGCCAATTGCGAAAGTATCGATGCTTTGCATCGATACTTTTTAAAAAGTATCGATACTTTGCATCGATACTTTAGCTCGAGCAGTTTCATCGCGGTGTTCCGAAGTTTACCGAGGCGAAACACACTGTTTCTACAAAACTGAAATCGGTCAAGCTAATGAAATAATATACATGTATTATGTAACATTCCACCAATTGTTCTTTGCAGAGCAAATTAATTAATAAATATAATTTTTCCAAATAGCTAAATTTAAGAATTACTATTAGTTAATAAATAATGTGTTCCGCTTTAGTTCCGATCAAACTTTTGGAAAATTTGCATACTGTGTATTCGGAAGAATTCGGAAATGCGCGATGAAAAGGATCGATCCTTTCGTAACGGAGCGATGCAAAGTAGCGATACTTTTCAAAAAGTATCTATGCAAAGCATCGCTACTTTTCATCGCGCGTTTAAGACCCTGTTCGTACGCCATACAGGGCAGCGACCACAGCAAGCAGCAAGCAGCAAGCGGAGAGCGTCTGCTAGTGACCTATTTAGCCATAACTGAAAACCGGCAAGTTTAAAACTATTATATTGCGCGTTATATTATTTATATTTTAATAAGGCAAACTCAGGGGAGCAAAGAAAATGTTTGCTTAACTCAAAAGACACGGTTGGATTTAATGATGGTGTATATTCCAGCAATACATCTTCAAAATCCTCTTCCATATCTGTGAAGTCACGCTGACAGTGTTGAATGAGCATGTGGGCGGAGTTATACTTCGCCCGCAAGGAAATTCCCGCGTATGACTGGCAAAATGTGCCAATACCGTTTTAGCAATTTTTAATTCGTTGTATCTCCTAATTGCGCTAATTTTTTTTTTTACATTTTGGTAAGATTGTTCAACAACCTAAACTCTTTACATTTGCCTTGTTTTCATTTTGGATACCCTAAAAAGCACCTCTAAACAATCTGGGCTTCGGCTATTTAGTAAAAGTGTAAATGAGTTCACTCACTCGCTCCACCTGCACAACCTTTTTTCATTTGCCCCTCCATTCCTAGGCATTTTTACACAGCTGAATCTACTGTTAACACCTACCACCACTACAACTACACAGAACACAAATGTTACACCACTATAATAATACCAATGGATTTCACTTACCTTGATCTCTGAAATAGTGCAGAACAATATTAGTGTTAGCCTAATTGTAAAAACAAAAACAAAAACAAAACAAAACACCAACTTTCACTTTCTAAGCGTACGAGTGCAAACAACGCATGACCTACATACTACAATAAATTTGACTTGCCTTACCTTGCCTTGCCTTGCCTTGCCTTGCAAACGAATGTAAAAAATAAAAACTTAAAAATAGAAGAAAACCCTTCAAAACAAGATTTAAACAAAGGAAAAAAAGAAAAAAATCCTAAGAAAAAATGAAATAACCTCCAAAGAGAGAGAGAGAGAGAGAGACAGAGAGAGAGACAGAGAGAGAGACAGAGACAGAGACAGACAGACAGACAGACAGAGACCACGACTGCAGTAGGGCGCTGGGTGTGGTATGACAAATCAAATTTTAAGGAGACATACTGATCCACCTATTTTGACAGGGAAGTCAATTTGTAACAGATATTCAACATGCGTCGTATATAACGCAATAAACATAAAAGTTCTTGCCTAATCTCTTCTTCTCTCCTCAAAGAATAGTTGCGCAGTAAACACAAACAGACTAGGAAAACGAGAGGGAGAGGGAGAGAGAGAGAGACTGAGAGAGAGACTGTGTGTGCTTGTGTGTGTCTGTCTGAATTTTAATGGAGAGACAAACCAATTACTGCAATAGCAGACGGCCTTATGAACGCTGGCATATGATGTGTAGTTTGAAATTTCGCTAGTATTAGACACAACAAATGTATAAATGGACAAAAAAACATCATCTCTTTGCGAGAATGAGACATTTTACAAGAGTTTTTTGCAATTTTGATATAAAACCTCATTAACTTCAGCATGTTCTCATTGCATGCATTCGTGCGTAATTCAAGTGGACATTGCATTGCATTCAGTGTGAATTATATGCACATATAATGCATTGCATGTACATAGAAAGCAGCATATACATAAAATGTTATTTATAGCAATTTTACTCATAGGGCACCTCATACATAGATGTGTTGATATGTTTGTTGGTTCATGGATGAAATCTTCCTTTGGGATACTAATTACTTTTTCCAGCTCAATTCGTCGAGTTTGGCTAGCCAAAAAAATGATTCTCATGTTTGGAAATAAAATGTTTCAAGTCTATTATATTTACTTCGATATCAGCTTTTTTCCCCCAGCAGTCATCTGTTAGCGGTTGAAAACATTCTATAAGTATTTTTTGCAATTTTGATATAAAGCCCCAGATTCATTTAAAGTTTTAGAATAATCTCATGATCGGTTCTAGAAGGGTGTTGGAGAGAAGAAGACTCAGGGTTGGGGTGGCGTCATTGACGAACTGTGTTAAGGTTATTACCTATCCTATCCTATCCTATCCCGTAACTTGAAGGTCGTTGGGGCACCACAAATTATCATTTAACCAACGCATTCCATCTTTCTCTGTCAATAGCAAACCTCATGGCTTCTCTCGGTGTCAAGCCAATCCATTCTCGAATGTTGTCCTGCCACCTCTTTTTCTGCCTCCCTCTTCTTCTGCCTCCTTGCACCGTGCTTTTGCAGGATGGTCTTTGCAAGGCCTGATTCTCTGGTGACTTGGTCATACACTCGGAATTTCAGTTTCTTCACCACTGTGAGCATGTCATCGTGTTGTCCAATGGCTTGTTTGATGGTCTGTCGGACTTCGTCGTTGGTAGTGCTCCATGCTTTGTATTCTTCGTTGTAGGTCTGCTGTGAGTGTTCATGTTTCGCAAGAGTACAGGAAGTTTAGATGGCAAGGGAGCGCAGCAAACTTACATTGGAGTGTAGACTAATAGTCCTGTCTTTCCAAGTGGGCTTCAACCTTGTCAGGGCAGCAGTTGTTTGTGCGACCCTGGAGAGAACTTCCTGTCAGGACCCATTATCCGATACAATTGCTCTATATATTTGAAATTGTGCACCGTGTTGAGGGATTGGCCTTGGACTTTGATGTCCGTGTTGATACCATGGATTTATTACAGCGTTGTAATAAAGTTATCAAAATGTGACTGCACCTCAATGGACTATCATGGCAGCAGAGTAAAGTCTCGCTCGATTCATATCAACCAGCGTCATGATCGGCCCTAGAAGGGTGTGGGAAAAAAGAAGATTCACGGTGGTGAAGGCGTATTGGAAGAACTATGTCGAGTTCATAACAACCTTGTTAAAGTTAAGGGTTTGGGTTGTAATAAAGTTATCGAAATGTGTGTGTGTGCGTGCGTGTGTGGGTGCGCGTGTGTGTTTGTGGATATTTTTTCTGTCTGTGTAACGTTACCGGTGAACAGCACCTGTAAATATACCCTTGCGACCATTGCGACACATTTTGTTTATCGCAGTTCATCGTATGGAGACCGCCTCTCCACCTTAAAACTAGGTTAAAACAATAAATACAATTTGTGACAAATCGGTCATGTTTGTAAACCAACTTGTACAAATAGTACACTCTCCGAAAACAACGGTTAATAGATCTTATTATTTGACATGTGTTTAAGCACTTAAATTTAATAAGGAGAAAAGAATAAGAAGAGGTATATGAAGAACAGCCAGCGAATGATGATGATGATGTGCTATTAACTGTGGCATCCAGAGTAAGAAAAAAGTGTGTTTCTCAGCTTTCTTTATTATGTGTTTCTGTTTTTGCTGGCATTTTTCCGGAGTTTAAGTGCTTCTCTTATTTCATCCTAGGGCTAACATTTTTCTAAACCACTGGATGTCAACTAAGAGAGTAGAATTACGGCTTGGAATTTCCCTGCAGATGGCACTTTAGAAGTCCAGAGCTATTACTTTTGTTATTTATTTTCCAAACGACTGCATGCCAAGAACATTTCGTATTATTAGTCCATATTCATCCAGGTACTTATAGTAGGCTAAATGTTTCCAAATATTTGACATGACTTGCGCTTAACACCTGTCTTTGTTAAAGTTTGGCAATGATGTTGTTTTGTCTCGTTGGTGGCCATTTTCTGTAAATAGAAGTACATGTAAAATGTACATGCTTCAACGTAGTTTACAAGTTAGTATAAACAAACAAAGGAGTTGTATTTAGAGCCACTCATTCATTCATTCATTATTTAGCTCTGTCCTCATTCTTTTCTCCCGAGATACCTTCTTAATCTCCTCCGCCTTTTATATATCTATATATCTATATCTATCTATCTATATCTATCTATCTATATATATATTGTTTGAGTTTTCTTCTTGTAGGCTACTTCACCTAATCTTCCGTCCTCTTCTTTTCCTCCTCCTCCTCCTTCTTCTTCTTTTTCTTCTTCTTCTTCTTCTTCTTCTTCTTCTTCTTCTTCTTCTTCTTCTTCTTCTTCTTCTTCTTCTTCTTCTTCTTCTTCTTCTTCTTCTTCTTCTCAATCGAGCTTTTTTGTTGTTCTTGTTGTTGTTATTCTTTTTCGCTGGTCTTCTTGTTCTTTTTGTTATTCTAGTTCTTTATTGAGCCTATTCTTCTTCTTCTTCTCCGCATCCTCGTTTCTTTCCTTCTCTTTACACTTCTCCACCCCCTTCCCCCGCATTCTTCTAAATTTTCGTTCTCTCTTTTTTTAAATTCTTTTCTTTCTTGTTCTACTTCTTCTCCACCTCCCTTTCTTAATTCTTTTTTTTAATCTCCTCTTCCTTCTACTTCTGGAAAAGAAGGGGAAATTTCGCCCAAAAGAAATATTTGCAGTAGACATCATCCCATGTTAAGTATTATAAATGGTTTCTGTTATTCTGTTGGCGTGGCATATATACTAACATCATGAAGGGTTTTTTGTTTGCGGAACACTGCCTGAAGTGAGGATGTTTACGTGACTTATAATAATTTCATAATCATCAACTCATTTTAACACATAACATTTATCTTACCTTCTTATCGTGGTCTGTACCCCCGTTGGGGGTGCCGGGGGTTTCAGTATAAATAGTATCCCCACTTTCTGGAAATTTGGTGCTTTAAATTCCCACTGTCACTGTCTTTCTCATTTGCTCTTTCTCATTCATGCTCTGTTCTATCAAGCTGCTATACTATCTTCTTCTTCGCCAGACCAGTCACCTACCTTTTTTCTTAAAAACTCTTCCGGGACAAGACTCCTTATTTGTGTATGAGGTCTGTTGGATCAGCTTGGGAATATTGGACGCTTTCTGCCAGGTGGTCACTAGGGCTTCCTATGATGTTATTATTTAGCAATGTAGGCATTTTATATGTATGTGTTTTGTTGATAATTCATAATGATGTTTGTATTCTATTTTGTTTTTGTAAACGGGGGTTCGATAAATTAGAGTACAGCCTCAGCGTCCCCTGCGTGGGATTTCTTCATTGTAAAGTGACTGGCTGGTGGAGAGCTTTCAGTTTTACCATTGGGGTTGTTTCAGCAGATCTTTTATGCAGATCTGGGGTTGTCCGGTCCTGATTTGGCTCGGAAGAGTCCGCTGGACCTAAAGCAATAATCATGTAATGTAATGTAATCTTACCTTCTTATCGTGGTGTGTGTAGTGCGTTATTTATGTCCTCTCAGTATTATTGATCGTCTATGTCCATGTGTTAAACCTCCCTCCACTCCCACCATCCTTACCAACCCGTCTCCAATCCAACGTCCTTTTGAATACGCTTCGTTTAGGTTTTTTGCTGGTTTTAAAACCCAGTAGGCTTTGACGAAATTAATAAAAAGTCATCCGCAAAAAGCAGCACTTCTAAGCTTGGAAGCAGCTGAATGCCATGTTTTCCATTTATGCGTACAGAGTGGGCTACGTCCGAAATTATCTAAGAGAAGATCAATGGGCTAAAAAGACAGCCCGGATTGACTCCAGAAGGGCAGGAAAATAAATCCGTTAATTTTGACCCCCATTTTACACAAGACGGGACTGATGCAAACATTGCTTTTATCATCTTAATCATTTTGATTGTTGCTTTTAGCTTTACAAGTTCATGCCATAACTGTTCCTTATATACAGTGTCAACAGCTTTTTTGTAGTCAAAAAGGGCAACGTTTAATTTCCGCTTCTACTACCAACAACATTTGTCTTTGTTTTGGAAATTAGAATGTAAATATAGTCGATTTTTGAAGAAAAAAAACTCTTACGAAGCCCGGCTTGCTCCTTGCTGATTTTAGCTTCATGTTCGGCCCAAAAATATAAGACAGCAGTGAACAATTTCCTAACTATGCTGTAGTTGTCTGGGTTAGTTTTGTCACTTTTCTTGAACAACTGTACAATCACTGACTTGCGCCGGTCACGTGGAAAAACACTTGTATCATACAATTTATTATACAGAAGTGTCAGAAATGGACAAACGAAATCTGCCGCATATTTTAAAAAATTTCCGCAATCATTGTCCACCCCCGATGCTTTAACAGCGCCAAAATTTGATAATTACAATTATCATGGGATAAAACAGTTAACACGTAAAAATTGTAATTATCAAGACAGTGAAAATTAAAATTTTTGATTTTGGCGCATTTCTAGACGGACTGGAAATTAAACATGATCAAGCGAAGATATTTATCATTTTTCAATGATAATTGTAATTATCCCTTGATAATTATAATTATCCCATGACATTTGTTACTATCTCAGATATTTGTGATTATCAGGTTTTGGCGCTAGGAAGGCGTGGAAAATACTGATAATTATTAATTAACATTGTGGATTACCGGTATCTCTGTAATTTAAAAAGAACACGTGTTAATTTCAATAAACTCGTGACACTGGTAACTCTCGGTTTTGGCGCTAGTAGGCCGTCGTAATGAGTGTCTATTTTTTCAAGAGAGAGGGGGGGGGTGAGAGAGAGAGAGAGGGGAGGGAGAGAGAGGGAGAGGGAGGGAGAGAGAGGGAGAGAGAGAGGGGAGGGATAGAGAGAGAGTAGGTGAAGAACTTGGAGGTGGGGTATGAGGATCTGGGAGGGAGATGGGAAAAGGAAAACAGAATATTATCATCATCGTCGTCATCATCATCATCATTAATATCATCATCATCAACGTCATCAGCATCGTGATTATTCGCAGCAGCATTGTTCTTATGTTTTTGTTAAAGGTACGTCTTGCTTGATGGCCCGGTGGCGCAGTGGGGAGCGCAATGGTTTCCTATGCCGAAGTCCGAGGGTTCCGAGGGTGCGAACATAGACTTAGGTCACTGAGGGTTTTCTCCGGTGCCTCTTGCCCTTCAATAATTATACTGGATGCAATTTGTACAATTTCAAAATCTTACTTCTTCTTCTTCTTCTTCTTCTTCTTCTTCTTCTTCTTCTTCTTCTTCTTCTTCTTCTTCTTCTTCTTATCTCTCTCTCTCTCTCACACACACACACACACACACACACACACACACACACAAACACACTTTATTTTCAGTTCTTACATTTAATTTTCTCAGTTTTTTCATCCACTAACTACACTCATCTCTATTTTTTCCATCAGCACTAACTCCACCCTTCTATCCAGTCATGAAACCCAATGGGAAAGAAAACAGAAAGCGAAGAAAAAAAAAGTAAAACGATCCAGACGCTGGCGAGATTGTTAATGTAGATTACAGTGTACAATTAACCTTTTTCTCGCCTGCCCCTGCATTGCTTACGCTTGTAGCTCTGCCCGAACATTTAGTTTGGGTATGGGATCCACTGGGAAATAAAGAATGAAAGACAGAAGAAGGAGATAAAGACAAATCAAAGGCCCGTATAGGCCTAATTCTACAAGTTAAATTCAAAGATTTGGACAGTCACAATCCTCAAAACTCCAATCCAAGAAAACGTGCAGTGGATTGAAGCAACTTGTTTCATGTCCCGGTGTGACATCGTCAAAGTTCCTAGTATCTTATTTCGGCTGGGAGCGACTGGGAGCATTCTGATTGGTCGACGCATTACAAAATTCGACGCATGCGCACAGTGCTATCGTAGTCTTAGTAAGGGTTAAGGTTAGGGTTAGGGGTTAGGGTTAGGGTTACGACGCCTAAGAACATCGTGAAAAAGCCGGCCCGACTTGAACTGGCGCATGCGCAAAGGCGCCCGGCTAAAAGTAAGACACCCGCAACTTTGACGACGTGCCACCGGAATAAAACTCCACTCTTCTCATAACGGTACCGTACGCACAAAGTAACAGATTGTCTTGCGCTCTTTATTTCTGCCCCCCCCCCCCCCTCCACCCCCAAAACAATTCCCTCTCAACAAAATATGAAGGAGAAAGTAACACAAGTTTTTCATTCCTGAACTCACACTGTTTCCCTTCGGATTCCGCATTCGCAATGAGCCTTACGTGGATGATCTATAAAAAAGACATCGTCAATATCAACTGCTATTAACTTGACCCATGCGAGGGCAGAGCAGCTTGTATTACGTTGTGATCGACGAGCATATGTTTTTGGACCAAACCGTCACAACAGTACAAGGACAAATATGTATTTATTTATTTATTTAATCATTGTGATATACATCTTTTTCAACTTAAGATCTACTCAAAGCGGTGGCCGAGACCTCCATGTGCTGCAGTATGCGCATCTACTGACACCTACAGACAACTGAGCACAATCCTGTGCGACCCGGGATGAGGGAGCTGTGCAGCTGGTACTCACCCGCTTAGGACATGAGGGTCAGGATTTTTAAAGTCAATGCGATGGATTGAAAAGTATGTAGGTCTAACCAATTTGTTCCCCATATAAATCCTCCCCAAGATTTCTTCTCTCTGAACAAGGCGTAGGCTATAAAGCAGAAAGTAAAAGAGAGGTTAATTCATTTGGTCAACGTCTGTAGCTGACCAACAAAGGTAGGACTGTATTGTGCATGAGTGTGTCCATTCCCTTGTTTTGTCGTGTCCACTTTGATGGACGTGGTGTGGTCACTATGGCTGAGTAATCAAAGCAAATGTCGCCGTCTTCGCGCTCTCTGCAGTACGGTGTCCAATAAGAAAATGACAAGACTTCATACACACTGAAAATTTATTAGTACAGGAGGTTAAACAGAGATTACAACAGAAACTTCCTACACACGGAGAAGGAGGTGGGGATGGGGTTGAGAGAGAGAGAGAGAGAGAGAGAGAGAGAGAGAGAGAGAGTAGTAAAGTTGACTTTACCTCTCTGTTTTAGGAAACTCAAACTGTGAATGAATCATATATTTTATTTCAGCCTCAAAACAAAAACAATGCCTTTAAGAGATTTGTTGTAAAAGATGGTTAAACCACACAGCTGTTATACACTTTCTCTCTCCCGCCCTGTACCTCCACCACCACCCACAAATATCCCCGCTCATTCTAAAATCTCTCCCATGATCCGTTCTTTGCACTCAAACGTAACAGGAAAAAAAAGAAAGTAGACTACAAAAGAGCGATTCCTTTTGTTTAAAACTTCGGCATAAAACCGCTACATCAAAACCTTTGTTACCCGCCCCTTAAAAAATAATAATTATAAGAAGAAAACCTTGGCTTAAACAATGCGTATTGAAACTCATACTGTAACAACGGGGGCGGTTGTTGAAAAGATACACGTAGACTACAAAAAAACTAAAATATTTTATATTTGGCCAGTGTTGCATGCTTGAAAATAGGTTTTCAATAAACCGAAAATGTGTGCCTTTTACCTTGAGAGTTATGAGTTTCTTTTTTTTTTTAAAATCCTTCTTTTAGTAAAGCTAAAATATCTCATATCATATCCTATCCTATCCCGTAACTCGGAGGTCATAGGGGCACCACAGATGATCGTTTAACCAGCGTACTCCATCTTTCCCTGTCCTCAGCAACCCTGATTGTTTCGCTCAGTGTCAAACCAGTCCATTCTCGAATGTTGTCCTCCCACCTCTTTTTCGGTCTCCCTCTTCTTCTACCTCCTTGCACTGTGCCTTGCAGGAGGGTCTTTGCAAGACCTGATGATCTGGTGACGTGGCCATACCATCGGAGTTTCCGTTTTTTCACCACTGTGAGCAGGTCATCGTGTTGTCCAATGGCTTGTGTGATGGTCTGTCGGACTTCGTCGTTGGTGATGCGCTGGATATAGGAAATACCCAGAAGTCTTCTGTAGCACCTCATCTCCATGCTTTGTATTCTTCGTTGGGGATCTGCTGTGATGGTCCATGTTTCGCAAGCATATAGGAAGATGGAGATGACAAGGGAGCGCAGCAGCCTTACCTTGGAATGTAGACTGATGGTCCTGTCTTTCCAAATTGTCTTCAACCTCGCCAGGGCAGCAGTTGTTTGTGCGATCCTGGAGAGGACTTCCTGTCGGGACCCATTGTCTGATACAATGGCTCCTAAATATTTGAAGCTATGCACTGTGTTGAGGGATTGGCCTTCGAAAATATCTCAGAGAAATTACGTTGCTTGCGGGTTTTTTTGTTTGTTTTTTTAAAATCTGTGCGTATATGTAGGTCTACACAATGCATGGGTCTGTCTGTCGTTCGGTCTGTCTGTGTTTGTGCGCCTGCACGCTGTTTTATGTGCATGTGATGCAATTAATATTTTTTTATGCCCGGACCACCTGCACACAATGCGCACAACATAACGGCATTCTTGCCTGTCCGCAGCAAGCGTGAGCCATGATAACAAACGATGCAACCCCTTTCTCATGGAATGTTTTCCAAGTCTGTTTCCAACAAAACAAACCAAATTCCATCAGCTCTCCTACTATTCTCTTGTTCTGTGGTAATGATGTATCTCATGTAAGCTTACGTACATTCAAAGCCTTCTTCTGTATTCCCCACCGCTGTAGCTCAGAGGTTTGAGCGTTCGCCTGGCACACCGATGACTCAGGTTCGAATCCCGTGGTGGGCGAGATAGAAAACAAAAAGAAAATTTTGTTCATTGTCCATCTTGGCACTATGATTGCTCAAGTGGGTCAGTGTTGATTTACAGCCCTACCTGGGATGGTTATCTCCCCCTGCCATATGGCCCATGGGAGTGTAAACGTTAAACTTTAATGTCCATTCAACTTGACTCAGTTCATATTTCGTGTTCTTGTTCTCCTTCACCAAGATTGCTATTATAAGTTATTCTCCTTCTCCTTACTGTCTACCCCATCTTAGTCACTTTGTAAAAAACGTTTTAAACGCTAGTTAATAAATTTACACGGGAAACCCTTCTCCCACGGCTCGACCTTCTCAAGTAGATTGATGTAACAGATATTCTTGGCCTGCTTCTCCGTTTCTCATACCAGCAGATTAAAAACAAAAACGATACGGAATATCTTCTTCTCTTCTTGCTCCTCCTCCTCCTCCTCCTCCTCCTCAAATACATAGAAGATTGATAAAATCATACTAAATACATAAGTATGTGACAGATTTCCAACTCGTCTTCCTAAAAGCAAATTTACCAAACTTATATACCTTATATAGATCCTGTCCTATCCTATCCTTAGTCTATAGAGATTTCAGAGTTATCTCACCATTTTCATCTTCCTCTGGAAGCTTATGATTTATAAATGTATTTTCAAACACAAAACAAAAGACATTTGATTCTCTCTCTCTGTCTCTCTCTCTTCCCCCCCTCTCTCTCTGTCTCTCTCTCTCCCCCCTCCACCTCTCTCTCTCTCTCTCTCTCTCTCAACCTAGCACATAAAACATTAATAAATTTTAAAATAAATCTATGAAAACACAGTCTTATATCTATTTAATCATACTACCGATTCCCTCATTAGTGCAGTCATTTTTGTGTCAATTTAATCTTATTGTTTTAAAGTTCTAGTTGAGACTGTGATTTATGTCTTTTTATAGCACTGTTTTAAAGGGTTGTATACCTTGATGGATAACAGATGGTTGTGGCCCAGCTATGGCCGCTGAAGGTTTACTGGACCCTAGAAAACAAGAAAATCAAATCAAATAAATTTATTTATTCAATCACTTTTCCATTACTATGCAAATTAACTAAACAAATATCTACAACTCGCTTAACTAGGCCTACTCGTACAAACCAACAAGACCAGCAAATGGGATCATTTGATACGATTCATCCTTACAGTTTTATGGTTCGGTTTGCGTTTTGTATTGTCGGGTTTCATTAATTTGTACGAGAGGACACAAGATCGCGTTTAAACAAGGGTATCCTGAACCTGTTGATGGCAAGCGGCTCATTGTCTTCATAAGCTTACTCGGGGGGTCCCTGACTCTCAGAATAGGTCGCGCCTGGAATGTGTCCTCTGCAAAGTCGGTCAAAATCCGTGAAATCGTTCCACATGGCCAAAAACACAAGATGAAGAATTCAATGCATGCAGCAGAGCTAGAGGTGTCATAAACATGGATAGATATATAAGTGTGTACAAGGCGTTACTCGTACCTTAGTAGCTGCCTGTACTGTTGCACGTACGCGTTCAGTACTAAAAATGTAACCTTTAGGTTTAATTATGGTGGGTTGGCTTAAGTGTTCCATGGTTTTACGCAGTGAGCAAAATTGTTGCATTTGTGCGTTTGGTGGGGGCAATATTGATTTTATTCTGACTTCAGCAAACTCTTTAAATAGGTGTCATATGACTACTCATGCAAATCAAACAAGCACGCATGATGCTTGTGGCATGGTCTTACATAAGAGGTCTGGAGAGGCGGGGAGAGAGCAATCTGAGGTGGAAATAGAGAGAAAACAACACCAACAACAACATCAGCAGCAACAACAACAACATCAGCAACAACAACAACAACAATGCAAATAAAGGTGCTCGCGTCTCTTGGATTAAGACTTCCAAAAGAAAATTCTCGCTTTCAAGTTCGACAGACCTATATCCACATCAGGACTACTTTTTCCACTGCAAAAAAAATTGGAAAGATTTCGGTGAATAATAGAAAAGACAAGTAAACAAAGATATTAATTACAGGGCAATAACAAGAAAGGTGTTGGAAACAAAAACTGACGGTGAGACTGTTTTATTCCAGATTTGGCCTAGCTGAGGAGCTTTTAAGTTATACCAATGAACATTTGCAAAGCAACAATGTCAGTGGTGGACAGACAGGGAACTGGCATATTTATAAGTCAAAATGGCAAAGACAAAAGCAAATACACAAACATATAATCAATAATACCGTATAAACAACAAACATATCTTGTTGTGGGTGGCCATAATTTTCTACTAGAAGTTCTAACCAAGGACAAAGAATTGTTAACAAAAAACACTAAGAGAGACAAAGGACCGGATGGAATGGTATTTGGGTAAATTACAAGGTCAAAGTGTCGGACTTGATGATGATGATGATGAGGAGGAGGAGGATGAGGATGAGGATGAGGATGAGGATGAGGATGAGGATGATGATGATGGTGATGATGATGATGATGATGATGATGATGATGATGGTGGTGGTGGCGGTGATAATGTTGTTGTTTTATTCCATTTAAAGTGCAGAGGCTTGCGCCTATTTACACTAAACGCTAAAAGCAGGATATGACAACACATTACATTACATTACATTACATTACATGAATATTGCTTTAGGTCCAGCGGACTCTTCCGAGCCAAATCAGGACCGGACAACCCCTGATCCGCATAAAAGTTCTGCTGAAACAACCCAAGTGGTAAAACTGAAAGCTCTCCACTAGCCAGTCACTTTACAGTAAAGACATCCCACGCAGGGGACGCTGAGGCTGTACTCTAATTAATCGAACCCCCGTTTACAAAAACAAATTAGAATACAAACATCATTATAAATTATCAACAAAACACATACATATAAAATGCCTACATTGCTAAATAATAACATCATAGGAAGCCCTAGTGACCACCTGGCAGAAAGCATCCAATATTCCCAAGCTGATCCAACAGACCTCATACACAAATAAGGAGTCTTGTCCCGGAAGAGTTTTCAAGAAAAAAGGTAGGTGACTGGTATAGCGAAGAAGAAGATAGTATAGCAGATTGATAGAACAGAGCAGGAATGAGAAAGAGCAAATGAGAAAGACAGCGACAGTGGGAATTTAAAGCACTAAATTTCCAGAAAGTGGGGATACTATTTATACTGAAACCCCCGGCACCCCAACGGGGGTACGGTGATAATGGTGATGATGATGATGAGGTATTCATCTGTTCATACTGTCAGAGCTTAAAATAACATTTAGGTACTGATACCCTCTGTTGTGAAATTGGTTGGGGTCAAACAGGTTGACCCGATAAGGTCAAGCATCCAAACAACAATAAAGATGAAAGGTGATGATTCTGAGCACGCGAGTTCTTTTCAAGGGAGATAATAACAGAGCAGTTGACAGGAGTTGATGCTATCCTAACTCCGGCCCTGCGCTATTTAACTTTTATTTTGTATTCTTCGTAAGGGGGTAGTCTACAACAAAGTACTGGTTCCTTTTACTTTCACAGTGTAGAATATTCACAAAATTAAATTAACATAGATCCACTTCTCTGCGAATTTAAATGAGATGCAACTACTCTCATCGGAAAATCTTGCTCTCTTGCCTCCAGCCCGACCTCTTTTCCAAAGTTTATACATGTGAACATCTTAGACAATAGAAAGAGTTATTCCGCAACAACTGCTTTCATTATTCAACTTAAAGCAGAAGGTATCTTAAACGAAATAAAAACTAAATTTTAAATTAAATAAACAATTACTGTCAAAGCCTTTTCTGCGGACCCCTGTAGATGTTTACTTAATTTAAAGGACACTGTGTCGGTAAATCATTTGGATAACAATCAGTAATACTACAACACCGACCGGCAATTATTTGGAGTAGTACAGTCTACGCCAAACAACGGGTATGGTAGACGAAGCAAACATTTTAAGGCTATTAGCCTAAATGATCGCCATTTTCCTTTCATAGTGTTTCAAGCGTAGCCATACATAAAATCAACTGTAGAATGTCAGTAGCACTGTGCTGAGCTAAATGGATAAATAGTCATTTCTCAAAGCAAGAGATTTAAAAAAAACCAAACATATAAAAGTGTTCGCCATAGAACTTATATCACTGTATAGGCCTACGCAGCTGTTGTGACAGAATTGTTCATTCTTCATTTGTACAAAAAGAATGTTAAGTACACATATCTGTATCAGCCATTTTTATATTCTTCCGCTCGTGTAGTCTTACCAATCTTCGTGGCCATCTAAATAACGCGGTTTAGCTTATACCGTCACTGCAGCACTAAATCACAACTTTGGCAAATTGTGGAAGTAGCGTATTTAGCAAATAAAGTGCTGATTATTAACATGAGGTTGTGGCGAAGTTTAATATCATTAAAACAAGATCGAAGTGGACGAATCTCCTCGCCCTAGCCCCTTTACACCCTCCAACCCCACCGCCTCCGTCAAACTCCCCTCCTTTTATCCTACATGCAATATTTTGATATATGGGACTCGGGAATAAGGAAGCGCGCTGCAGTAGGAATAACAATTTAATTCATGATTGCTAATAGATGGCAACCGTCAGAATCGTTCAATGCGATGACTGCCCGGGCTTCTTGTGTCAAGCAAACCTTCCTATCGGGAAAATGACATCAATGTAGATTTGTACCGATCAAGCAAAGGCAGCAGCAACAAAAAAAAAAGATGACAGAATATAGTAATTTTAATCGGGCCAGGTAGGGAAACCTGTTGGAAAGAACTACTATTCCCACCCGCCAAACTAGTTCACTATTAACCTTTCTACCCCACCACTGTCCGCTCACTTGAGCAGGCAAGGGTTGGGTGCGGTGTAGTCTTCGTTGAGCTCTGCAATCACTTTGTGTGCTAAACTCCATACGGGGAGCTGATACCCGGGTACCTTCCCGCGTACCCGTATCACATAACCGTTTTTCAGGGGCACCATCGCATCTCGCTATTCATACAGACACAAAACGAAGGACATGGACGGCCGCACTGTTTACATTCTTGCCCTGGTGTCAGATTTGTTATTTCATTTTCTTTCAGCCTACCCAATCTCTCTCTCTCTCTCTCTCTCTCTCTCTCTCTCTCTCTCGCTCGCTCGCGACTCCTCTCTCCTCTCTCCTCTTCAGTAAAGTAGGCCTTAAAAACACTTCTTATATAGGACACTTTCTTTCTAGCGCATTTTATCCCTTTCACGGATGAGGGCGTAAAATGAGGTTTAGTGTTCGCCATAGAACTTGTATCCCTGTACGCAGTTCCCATGAATTTCATCGCACGGACTTTTAAAAATCCTGCCGCTCATGTCCAAGAAGGATGAGTGCCAGTTACATTCAAAAACAAATTACACCCAGAACGCACTAGGCTCTTTTCCTTCCACCTCAAATCCTCCAGAACTGCTCAGTTGTTTGGGACGTTATATGATGCGCATAATGCAGCAAGTTAATTCTCTTTCGATCAGCACCTTGAGCAACTTTTGAGCGGATAAAGCGAAGCCCTATATAAAAACAATTATGATAATATTAATTCTTCATTCCCTGTGGTCCATGGGGTTCAAACTGCAGAGGGAACAGTAGTGTGTGTGTGTGTGTGTGTGTGTGTGTGTGTGTGTGTGTGTGTGTGTGTGTGTGTGTGTGTGTAGGCGTGAGGTGGGAGAGGAGTGAGCGGGAGGGATAGGATGGGAGGGGTGAAAAAGGGGGAAGAGAACAAAAACTACATGAAAGCTATAAGGCGCATTACCCAAAGATGACAGCCAGGCGACACGAGGTCGACGACAGCATTGACAACAATGACGACGACAAATACAATTCATGGCCAATATTCAGCGTTCACAGAGTTGGAGGATGATGATGACGATGATGATGATGTTGACGACGATGATGACGATGACGACAACGATTATAATATGATGACGATAGCCTTATGATACTGCCAATGTTGACTACACTATAGCAAGCTCAGTGCGGTTTTAAACATTAGAGGATAGTGTAGGTTGGACCTACGTGGTGAGAACGCTCGAGCAGCATTGGCGGTCTGATCCGGTCACGCGTTTTGAAAAAGTCCGAAGCTTGATGGCAGACATTGCTTTAATGTTGATTTCGTCACGTTGACCGTCTCACTTTCAAAGTCAGTAAAGGCTCCAGTTTAGCTCCCCTATGTGCGCCCCTCCCCTATGTGCGCCCCTCCCCTATGTGCGCCCCCCACCCTCTTCCTTCCCCTACTTCCACACACTCAAAACTCAAACAAACAACAACGAAACACACACACACACAAAATAATAAATAAAAATACATTTAAAAATTTAAAATAAATACTGGAAAGAATCTGCTATTATAACGAAAGAATTTGCTATTATAACGAAAACAATGTAAATTCGTAAGGATTTGGCATACAGGGTTTGAGTAAACACTGGCCGTAAAAAACGAATGAAATCAAATGTAAAAATAATAACTATAAAATAAAGTTCTTAGTCTAGACCCTTACCGTAACATTCTCTATCCACGACGTCAATTATGTTGGATGTTGGGGAGCAAAACTAGATCTTTAGCACTTCGAAATTCTAGGACCTTAGGCCATATGCCCTAACTTTGTTCTAACTGCAAGTGGAGATAGCATTTTGGAAACAATAATACTCTCGCACACACCGAATAAGGTAACACCGTGACATAAAATGCAGAACATTATCCACTGGAATGTCGCTGTTAACACTACTTTTCCCAAACCGCGCTGTAAAAGTGATCTTATTGCAAAAAGAAGAGGAAAACTGAGCAGAAAAAAAACATGTATGACGTGTTACGAATATGTGTAATTTAAAACGTTAAATTATTAAATTATTTTGCCGTTTTAAAGGCAAATTTATTTATTTGTCAGAGCCCTTTAAAAAAAAGCGCACTCACACACGCACACACACACACACACACACACACACACACTCTCTCTCTCTCTCTCTCTCTCTCTCAATACAAACTTGCACATAGGATACCATGAAGTTTTGGAACCATTGATATTTACTCAAGAAAGGTTTGTTCTTTCTGTATCTTGTATACAAGTATGCGTGTGTTGATTGACTGATTGATAATCACTTGTAAAGTTCTGATAATCCGTGCCGTCACAGCTAGAGCTGGATACCGTGAGTCAAAGTCGTACCGGTATTACCGCGGTATTTTTAGGTCGTATCGGTATTTCGTACCGGTTAAACCGCGATTTTAAGTGTTACAATCAAATGGGATATGGCACTGACAGTAGTGACCGACGCAAAAGAAAGATTGTCATACACTTCAAAACAGTTTCAAAGAACCACATTTCCATACAAACTGAAGCTTTATTATTGCTTGAACGCCTTCAAAACAAATTATCATAAATCACTGTTTAGAAAATCAGCAAACTTTAAACCACAAAATCAAAATAAAACAAAACCATTCAACGGGAAAGGTCTTTTACAACTTTAAGAGTTCAGAAGGATTGGCGACTTGTACCATGCTCAAACACGTGGATAAGCTGCTGTTCTAATAAGTTCTTCTTCAAGAACAGCTGCCTATCCACGTCTTTGGGCTTTAGGCTCGCTTTCTGGGCAGACCACATGTCGCCCACTGTCGCGTTATGTGTTGTCGAGATTTCCCAGTAAACCGGACCTTGGACACCCGCACCGATATACCGTACCGACGCGTTTCCGAACCTGAATACAGTTACGTATCGGTAAAACCGTCCAGCCCTAGTCACAGCATGCACCGGGTGCATAGAAAAACACAGGATAAATACAGACAAAATACCGCTATTTGAATGACTCCTTTGCGTCACATGCCCGCAGAAACTGAGGAAGACCATTCCACAGACAGAGCGCAGCACATTCAAATGATCTTAGCACCAAGGGTTTTCTTCTTGTGCCTTTCAACACTAGCAACAAAACCGCAACTGTGAGTGTGTGTATGCATGTATGTATGTATGTATGTATTTTATTTCTTTGTATTATTTAGTAGTAGTAGTAGTAGTAGTAGTAGTAGTAGTAGTAGTAGTAGTAGTAGTAGTTATAGAATGATATGAATAAAACAATAAAAGAATACTCGAGGCAGAGGACCAAAATTGGGGAAAAAAAGATTCGAATGCTTGAAAGAAAGTGAAACAAAATAATATGACCCGCTACTACTGTACAGGATTTTGCTACATGTATTATCGTCTGTAGTAAACTAACCTTCTATCTGGCGCCTATGCTATAGACATAAAGGCCACTAGCACGTGCAAAGTATGGTTGTAGGTTCACGCTGAGGACAGGAAACTCACTAAAGAAACGATGAAACATGGCGGAAGGGTTGTTCAAGGAAAGCAAACATTGAAAACATTGGATATTTTATGTGTTTGTGTGCAACAAATGTTATCCTGGTTTGCAACATGAATGACTGGATAATGTAAAAGTGGAAGTGTAGTATAGACTGTGAACAGCAATTCTCTGGAGTGCATATATTCAATATTTGTGTTTATAATGCAGCACTGCGTTATACACAGGGTTTGTCATGGAAGAGTTTTAACACGCCTGACTGTGTCTTTTCCGTAGAACAAAAAGGGTGAGTTTTTTGTCCCAATACAGTTTTTTTCCAGAGATTGTGTGGCATCAACAACTGGATAATGGTGGATGTGCAGTGCAATAGTGGTGTTGTAAGCAAGCTGCTTCATGAATTTGAGCTTGACTGAATGTTCAATGTCGACGGTGTGGTTTACAGATTGTGTTCCATTATACTTCAAGGGCATAGCAGGCCTATTGTTATTCAAAAGAGCGGAGGGACAGCGCCGACCACATTACATGTACTCATATCAACGAGACTATCAATATCAATATCCATTTGAAGGTACGAATATTTTAGTATAATAATTGTGGGTGGATCGAGGGTTTTCTCCAGGTACTCAGGCTTCCTCCCTCCCTTCTCTAATGGTACTGAAAAAAGTCAATCGAAAATTTCACAAATAAAATTGTGTTTCAATTCCGACTTCTGTAATAGCACAAGAAAAAAACAACACGTGTGATAGCACCTTGTGTTGTTGTTGTTAGTAGTAGTAGTCGTAGTAGTAGTAGTAGTAGTAGTAGTCGTAGTAGTAGTAGTAGTAGTCGTAGTAGTAGTAGTAGTAGTCGTAGTAGTAGTAGTAGTAGTAGTAGTAGTAGTAGTAGTAGTAGTACATGTAGTAGTAGTTCTTTACATGGTCGGGAAGCAAAGGCCGGTGGATCGGTGGGAGTGCCTGTACGTCGGACCGCTCGCCATACCTAAAGAATCACTGAACACATTGATCAAACTTCATAGATACGTTAGCTACGTTAGTGGCTACTGTCCCGTACCTGTAACATCGCAGCTGGACCTGGTATCGTTGCATGGCCGGGCGCCATTGCGCATGCGCCAGATCAAGGAGGGCCGGCCGTTTTACGACCATCTTAGGCCTCGTAAATGGGCCGAGCTAACCCTAACCCTAATTCTTTCTCGTTAACACTGCCAGATCTGAATGAATGAAGCAGTGCTCGGTCGGACTACGATAGCACTGTGGGCATACGTCGAATTTTGTAATGCGTTTTAAATTTCGACCAATCAGAATGCTCTCTGTTGCTCCCAGTCAGCTGGCGATACCCGGCCATTGACGAAGCCTCACCGTCTCATTATATTTGGTCTATATCAAAGGTCAAGGTCGCTGAGGTAAAAATCTTTTGGTAGCACGATTTTGCTCTATTTCTTTAAAAAAATAGCTGAGCCTATTTTGTACTTTTTTTTTTTCAAATACAAGATTCATGGCGAATTATTTTGTTGCAGTCAGGTTGTTAGTCAGACGGTATTTCACTTTTTTGTTCAAACCAATTTTTGTGTGAAAAAAATGGTACTGACCGCAGTCTATATAAAATAAAACAAGTAAAAAATAAATTCGATTTTATTTCCGTCTTCCAATAGCATCTTTCTGCCTTTACACCACCTGTTTGAGTGATGGATGTGTATTTGTTATGTGTGTGTGTGTGTGTGTGTGTGTGAGGATGGATAAGACAGGTGAGCGTGTATGTTGGTACAGATCGCCGCGCTTTTAACCTGATTGATTTGGGGAAAGGCGCGTATATAACATCCATTATTATTGTTATTATTGTATTAATATATCGAAAACGACTTGGCGAGTGTTGATTTTTTTTTTAAGTGTATATATTATAATTGCTACACAGACTATTATAATATTCAGAAAATTGCACTGTCTGAAAGGTCAAGGTCGCCGCAGTCCATCATTTAAACATTTTATGCTGTATCTCAAAATTAGCTGAACCGATTTGAATAATTTATAGTTTGCATTTAGTTCAGATAGTGGCCAGTCGTTCAATATTTTCTTTTTGTTCTTTAGGACGAAACCGAGATAGAACAGCTCCATGAAAATGAACAAGTTGGTGAGCGGGTTAGTCTACTAATTATCAGTAGTCTCTACTCCGCTGTCAACCCGATTCTGGCGCCTGTGGTTGTGTGTAATTGTCTGGAAATTGATTTGTATGGTTTAGTAATTTATAGGAGTTTGCTTGCAGCTGACGAAGCGGTTTAGCGAAATACATGTATAGAAAATCGTATAATCCGGTGTGTTTTCTCTCTTTCAACTTTTTAAATTAGTCTTCCTGGACTATCTTTATTTTCATGTTAAATTGGTGTCGATTATTACGTGTGTCAATTGGTGTGGAGTGTGTGTGTGTGTGTGTGTGTGTGTGTTAAACACAACACAGTAATTACCATTCTGCGTTGTTGTGCAGGAACAGTGCAGTTGTTGGTGACATCAGGAAGACCAGGGAACGCCACACCTGTCCTCCGTGCAGTGAATGCGGTCCTTTCCACGTAATCGTGCCTCACGGATCACCACAACAAGCGCTAATTTTCTCTTGGGGGAAAACAATATTCCAGTCAGCTTGATCGAAAATAAGGTTTGTGGTGCCCTGGTCTCTTCTTTTTTATCATCATCAGTATAACTTATGTTAATCTGATGAATAAAAATTGATGCAACAAAAACATCATCATCATCATCGTTGTCGTCGTCGTCGTCGTCGTGGTCGCCGCCGCCGTCGTCGTCGTCATCATCATCATCATCATCATTTATTTTTTTAATATTTTTTTTTAATTTCATCGCTCTTACATAGCGTTCTTGAAGCTCAAGAGTTGCTCAAGATGCTGGCTGATGCAGGGTCTCTCAAGCCGCCCGACGCTTCCACTTGCAGATTTGGGTGCATTGTCTAACGCTCAGACGACTGAGCACAATCCTGGGCGACCGGTGATTGGGAGAAGTGACTCAGTGCGTGCTAGATGTATTTGAGACTCTTGGTGTTTGCCAGATACAACAATCTGATAATGGAAAACACGCTTGGTTTCCACAAACAATCCAGACGATGGACATGGCACAGTCCCAGCGGGGAGCATCACAACCAGATTGACTACATCATGGTCAAAACACGCTTCAGATCTAGCATCAACATTGGCAGGACACGCACTTTTCCAGGAGCAGACATCGGAAGTGACCACGATCTCGTGATGATGTCCTTCCGGGCTACAATTGAAGAGAGTAAACACCAGACTGAAGTTCGACCTGGACAAACTGCAAGACCCGAGCTGTGTTTCTGAGGCCGCGAGCCAAACAAGCATGCTTGTTGCGGGCCAAGCGGTATCAAGAGTGCCTAAGATTATTATTATTATTATTATTATTATTATTATTATTATTATTATTATTATTATTAATGCGCCTAATCTAGTCTAGACTTAGCTCTAGGCGCTTACATGAATAAGAAGAATTTTAACTATAAGACAGCACGAGGAAAACTCATAAACTATTAACAATAAGTTTATAAACAAGAACTAATGACTCTCAAACTAAACACACACACACGCACACACACACACACACACACACACTCTCTCTCACGAGCACACACACACACACACGCAAACTATGACTTTGCAGATCTGTTTCATTCATTTCAATCGGTGGAAGGCAAATAATGACAAACTGTCATGTCGCCTGTGCAGATGGTATTTTGCCTGGCAGCATAGTTATTTGGAGAAGGCAAACAAAACAACCGTGACGTGTGGATCCCGTGCAGAATGTATAATTATGAAATTATTTTGTTGTTGTCAATGGGTGTAGGGTGTATTGACCTATGTATATGTCTAGCTTAATAAGACATAATATAATGTTGTATTCTAGTGTCCTTTATCTGTGAGTAGTGCATGCACTTACCATTTATCTGTAACAAGATCTGGAAGAGTGGGGAGTGGCCTACACCATGGACCCAGTCGCTTGTCATCACCTTCCCAAAAAAGGTAACCTTCAGGAATGTGAAAATTACCGCACCATCAGCCTCATCATCTATCCCAGCAAGGTCCTCCTGAAAATGATACTCAACAGGTTGAAACCCCAAGCTGAACAAATCATAGCTGAAGAACAAGCAGGACTCGGGGCAGGGCGAAGTACCACTGAACAGATTTTCAACCTCAGAATAATCTGCGATAAATATTTACAACACCAACAACATCTATATCATGTGTTCGTAGACTTCAAAAAGGCGTTTGACCGAGTCTGACATTCAGCTCTGTGGGCAACCTTGAGAGTGTACAACATCAGCCCTAAAATTATTGAAGTCATCAAAAGCCTGTAAGACAAGGCTACCAGTGCAGTCCTCCACAACAGCGCCATCGGGAACTGGTTCAGAACAACAATCGGTGTGCGTCAGGGATGCCTTCTCTCTCCAACACTCTTCAACATCTTTCTAGAGCGCATCATGTCAGATGCCCTTGCAGATCACGAAGGCACAGTCAGCATAGGGGGTAGAGCAATCTCCAACCTTCGTTTTGCGGATGACATTGATGGATTGGCTGGAGAGGAACAAGAACTTGAACAGCTGGTACAGAGGTTTGACACCTACTCCAAGGCCTGTGGAATGGAAATAAGTGCAGAGAAGACCAAAATGATGACCAACAACACCAATGGCATCAACACGGACATCTAAGTCCAAGGCCAATCCCTCAACACAGTGCATAGCTTCAAATATTTAGGATCCATTGTATGAGACAATGGGTCCCCACAGGAAGTCCTCTCCAGGATCGCACAAACAACTGCTGCCCTGGCGAGGTTGAAGCCAATTTGGAAAGACAGGACCATCAGTTTACATTCCAAGGTAAGAGTGCTGCGCTCCCTTGTCATCTCCATCTTTCTATATGCTTGCGAAACATGGACCCTCACAGCAGATCTACAACGAAGAATACAAAGCACGGAGATGAGGTGCTACAGAAGACTTCTGGGCATTTCCTATACCCAACACATCACCAACGACGAAGTCCGACAGACCATCACACAAGCCATTGGACAACATGATGACCTGCTCACAGTGGTGAAAAAACGGAAACTCCGATGGTATGGCCACGTCACCAGACCATCCTGCAAGGCACAGTGCAAGGAGATAGAAGAAGAGGGAGACCGAAAAAGAGGTGGGAGGACAACATTCGAGAATGGACTGGTTTGACACTGAGCGAAACAATCTGGAGTAAGCTTTAGCCAACTGTATGTCAGGGTCTTTGTTCTGCTGCAGAGTACAGCACTTAGGCAAGTGTATGTCAGGGTCATTGTTGTGCTGCAGAGTACAGCACTTAGGCAAGTGTATGTCAGGGTCATTGTTGTGCTGCAGAGTACAGCACTTAGGCAAGTGTATGTCAGGGTCATTGTTGTGCTGCAGAGTACAGCACTTAGGCAAGTGTCTGTATGGGGCACTGTTGTGCTGCAGAGTACAGCAGTTAGGCAAGTGTATGTTCGGGTCTTGTTTCTCGCAACCCGGGCCGCCAGTTCATGTTCAGTAGTAGTGGTCAGTCGTTCTCGCCGTTATTGATATCTTCATCGCCAATCGGTTTAAATCAATATTGGCCTCATCCGTTTTATCTCAGCACCACCACAATTATGAGATAATAATAATAATAATAATGATGATGATGATGATGATGATGATGATGATGATGATGATGATGATGATGATGATGATGATGATGATGATGATGATGATGATGGACCCTTACCGCGCCTTATTCCTAATTCAGACTCAAAATGCGGGGATCGGTAACCAACAGACACGCTCACATGTTACGGACTTTCTTACAACAAACACACATTCATCACTCAAATATGTGGTGTAAAGGAAAGTCGCTGTTGGAAACATGGACAGGAAATGGAATGTTATTTGGGGAATTTTAGGCAGACTGTATCCAAAACTATGATCGAAGGAGATGAATCTTCGTCCTCAACCACATATTATTGTCAACATCAACACTTTTAATTCTTGCCTTAACCGTCTTTATCTCCATTTTTATCATCATCATCATCATCATCATCATCATCATCATCATCATCATCATCATCATCATCATCATCATCATCATCATTATTATCATCATCAACTCTGTTACCAAAATCGGAATCAAGTACTATGGTCGACATCGCCATCATCATAATTAGTAGATATGTCAAAGTCTACGCCATCATCGTTAAAGTAGACATCGATTGTACCTTATTCATCGTAACACCGCAACCACCACCGCAGCACCCATTTCACCAAGGTACCATCATCATCATCGTCATTTTTCATCAAAGTTATTAATATCGTTGTCGTCGTTGTAAGCAGTATTGTCGTCGATGTCATAGTTATTTTCATAATTTTATTTGATGTGTTGACATGAATCTTGGTGATAATGTAAACATAACATGAAATTAGTATTTAGAGATCATAAATAAAGGAGGAGAAGAAAGAAGAGAAGATGAGGACGACGACGACGAAGAAGAAGAAGAGAAAAAAATGAAGGAAGAGGATAAATGTATCAAGACCAAATGAAATTAACAGTGAACGCAAGTATAAACAATAATGCCGCAGTTTTGCATTATCATGCTTTATTTCTGTAAGTGTCCATTCCAATAGTAAACCTTTTTCATACTATACAAGTGTATTATCTTTAAAGCAGTGCAGTCATTTTCATTCTGTGTTGAACAGGTGTAGAGCCGATGCCGATACCAGCAGGAAGGACCAAGGCACACCTGTCTCCGCACCACTGTCTCGTCATACCACCTACTATGTACACAAGTCAGGTAAAATTAAAATTAATATTATGTACTACTACTAATACCACCAACACCACCACAAACAACAACAAATAATAATAATAATAATAATAATAATAATAATAATAATAATAATAATAATAATAATAATAATAATAATAATAATAATAATAATAATAATAATAATACAAGAATGTATAATGAGCACGCATCTCGTAAGAAATAGTGATTGGAGGCGCGGGTCTCTCACGCATGCGCACACACACACAGGCGTACATTCACTGAACGTGGGCAATAAATGATTAAAATCAATATTCTTTGGAAGGTCAAAATTCACAAATGATACACAATTTATGAGCAGTAGCTGTACTCGCGTAAAAACTGCTAAGCACACTAGCAGCGCACAATCGAAACGGTGCAAGCAAAACAAAGAAAACCAAGAACCTAAACCCATCCGTTAAGGAGGACGTACATTATGAAATATTTGATAAAGTAACAATGTTTAAAGAAATCAAACCTCGGTCCAGAAGACTTGGACAACTACCGCCCTGTTTGTAATCTCCCTTTCCTATCCAAACTCCAGGAGAAGGTTGTCCTCAAACAGCTCAACCATATTATCTCTCGTCCATACCACTCTACCTGCCGTCCTGACCACGCTACTGAATCAGCTCTTCTTCACATCGTGAACGACCCCCTCTCTGCCACTGATTCTGGTACATGGTAAAATCTCTTCTCGATCTCTCAGCCGCTTTTGACACCATCGATCACTATATCCTTCTTCGGCGCCTTCAGAACTCTTTTGTAATAAAGGACTGTGCCCTAAGTTGGTCCAATTCTTATATTTCTGACCGATTCCAATCTGTCTGCATCGACAACTGTTTTTCTGAACCGTCCCGACCTGTCTTCGAGGTTCCTCAGAGGTCAGTTCTAGGCCCTGTTCTATTCACCTTTTACATATATCTGTCTCAGATCATCCAAAACCATGACACTTTCCACCATTTCTACGCATTTTTTTAAATAAACGCACATTGTGGAATTGATAGACGTGTCAGTCAAGTACAGTTAGTATACAGACTATAAAACATCAATTTGTATGTTTTAGCAACCCTAAAAACGATTTTCACATTCAGTGAATTGTTTACAATTCAATTACTTTTCAAAAATTAATAAACGCGCTATAGTTTTTTCGTTGAACTTTTTTTGTTTTGAACAGCACACTTTATCCAGAACTAAGATCTGTACTAAGGTTCTCTCCTAGACAAAGTAATGTTAAATCTATCTTTAAATACATATGATAAATAACTGCAATGTCATTTTCAGGGGTGTCGGATAGTGCAGTGGTTGGAGCACTCGCTACTGTGTCGAAAGTGAAGCACCGTCCGGTGCGGTTAGCACTTGGATGGGTGACCGCTAAGGTGTGAAGCGACAAACAACAACGCCCCCAGTTGACTCAACTGTGATTGAGTACCTACTCTCTTGAGGGTGGGGAAGGTAAAGCAGCGAGGGAGAGAGTTGGGCATCACCCTCATTACGCTGGCCCAAGATAAGTGTGATCTCCAACATCACGCTCCCCTACGGCCACAAGGCTATGGGACTACCTTTACCTTTTTTTTTACCATTTTCAGTTGCACTCATTATTCTGTACTCCTCTAAATCACTTTTAAGCTACTTAACAGTGTTATATTTATTTAGCGTTAGCGTCACATTTCAATTACGAGGTGTTGTAATGTTATTACAATTGTTCAACTCGCAGAGGTACAATGCAAGTGCAATTGTAATTATTTTAAATTATTTCCCCCTGGGATGGGGGTGGGGGATGAAGGGTTGAAGATGATAGTGTAATGTTGCATCTGAATAATTATTATAAACATTTCCATACTGCATATAATTAAGGGCTCACACGCATAAATATATACACACACACATACACTTGCAAGGATACATATTTAAACGTGAAACATCGTAATAACGCACATCACAGCTAAGTATAGCTAAAATATACTTACTCACTCTCTCTCTCTCTCCCTGTCTGTCTCTCTCTCTTCCCCCCCCCCCCCTCTCTCTCTCTCTCTCCCTCTCTCTCTCTCCCTCTCTCCCTCTCTCTCTCTCTCTCTCCCTCTCTCTCTCTCCCTCTCTCTCTCTCTCTGATTGACTGACGTGAACATCAAGAATACGTAATGAAGCAATAGTAAAAATAGTTAAAAGTATAAAGTACTACATAATAATACGGAATAAGTCCTATCCCGTAACTCGAAAGTCGTTTGGGCACCACAGATGATCGTTTAACCAGCATACTCAATCTTTCTCTGTCCTCATGGCTTCGCTCAGTGTCGAGCCAGCCCATTCTCGAATGTTGTCCTCTCACCTCTGTTTGCTGTCTCCCTCTTCTTCTGCCTCCTTGCACCGTGCCTTGAAGGACGGTCTTTGCAAGGCCTGATGCTCTGGTACCGTGGCCATTAAGTAATAGTAATAAGTAAAATCAAAAGTCAAATTCCACACACATAAAAATTTATTTAATAAAACGGAGTAACATTTAATTTAAAATGCATACAGTGCCAAGCAAAATTAACAATGAAAAAGGTGTGCAGGCAGCGAAGCATTCAAACAAAACATTAAATTATTTATATTTAACATTTTTGTCTTTTTTTGTGTGTTTCAGTGTCCAACCAGTGGTCCACGAGACTGATAGCGACTGATGACGATGGCCTTCCTGGCTGTGTCTTGATATAATAGTGAAAACTGCACCAACGCCCGAAGCCTACACCGCCATACTTGTTTACTGCAACAGTTTTGTAACATCTCAGAATAAAATGTAAATTATATATATGGGAAAGGCGAGCACTATGAACGGATTGTAATATAAAATAAATTGACTTTCCGAAACATGGCCTTTCCGGCGCATATAATATATGATATTTATGTAAGACATATTCTTGAAGCAAGTCACAAAATATGTCTTACATAAATATATGTTATATTGTATTCGCCGGGAAAGGCCATGTCTGATATTATACTCCGTTTCATATTGCCCACATTTTCCATATATTATATCTCTAACTGTAAGTGTAGAAAAATCATCAGAAAAAGTAAGAAAAATAAATTGTACAATACACGAATTCGTCCGTCTTTTGAGTTCATATTTCTGTCGTATAAAAGTCGCTCGCATACAAGCTAAATAATTAAAGAGGTATACAAAAAAAAAATTTAAAAATATATACATATTTTAATCAAAGTTTTAGTAAAAAGAAAAGCTAATCTCTCCCAATATGAGTTGCGAAGAGGGGTGGACACAGGCATCCGGCTGACAAATTTTAGCAAAACCCCCTGCCTTTTACGGCCTGGCAGTCTATAACCAAACACAATTCCTAGTCAAGGTTAGTAAGACGGTTGTAACAAAGACAAACGCACACAATAAAACTTGACAAACACAAATAAATATAGAGCTGGCCGTGAATCGAACCCTCGACCCACATGTTCCGCAGACAGACATCATCTCCAAAAGACCACAGGTACACCTAATCAAATACGCGATTTCTAATTAATATAACCTTACACTGGTGATCGGTTTTAAAAAAAATAGGCAATTTCACCTAAGTCCAAACATGGATTTAGATGAAATCGCCTATTATTTTTCTATATTAAAATTTTTTTTTATCCAAGTGTAGACTTCATTAGAAAATCATTGCAAAACATGTAGCAAACCACAAAAGTTTAATAAGTAATTTTCGGACTTTGAAACATTTGTAAAATTATGCTAAATTTCTCCGACATTTCTTGGACTTAGCAGCATTTCCGTACGTATGTTATCAATTAGAAATCATAGTTTGTATCATCTCTATTGATTTTGGTATTCCTGTTTTTTTGTGTGGAGCTGCGACTAGACTCCTTTATGAAAATGAGTTTAGTATTTGACGATTGCCATCAGTGATTTCCCACTATCTCGCATGCGTCCGCCGCTGCCCCTTACCCCCACTCTCTCCCACCCACCCCCACACTCGCTCTCAAATACGCACTGTCTTGCGTGCGCTTCCCCCCTCCTCCTCCTCTAAACTCTCTCTCTCTCACACACACAAGCACGCACGCGCGCTCGCACAAAAACACACACACTCCAAGGAGGAAGTAGTGGTGGTTCATAAATATTTCGGTGAAAAGTTCGTGTTTTTCTGTGTATTTATTTTCAAAGAAAGCAATGCAGCCCACAGCGCAATGCCTTCAAAGAGAAACACACACACACACACACACAACGCTCGCACCCCGAACACACACAACACACTAGCAAATCTAACACTCTACTCTCATTCTGCCCTTGAAGCATTTAACTGTATTTGTCCAAATGCATTCACTCTTGAAAAATGTTTTCCGAGGGCGCACAAAGAAACGCAGCAACACTACAAATACTTATCGTGCTCATCATTGAAGAAGTCAAGAAGACCAGCTCTAACAGCCGTTACGCTACCAGTAACCTGGATAACATTGGTCAACCGGTGTAGCATCGCCAAATGTAAATCATCGCCGATGGCTCCGCGCATTCGTGTGCTTCCGGAAGTCATGCGTCGACAACGGAAGTCAGCATATATATATATATATATATATATATATATATATATATATATATATATATATATATATATATATATATATATATATATATATATATATATATATATATATATATATATATATATATATATATATATATATTATATTAGTAATCGTATTCGGTGATCCGCCATACCGAATGTAAATCAGCGGTAGTTACAATACAATACAAGGTTATTGCTTTAGGTCCAGCGGACTCTTCCGAGCCAAATCAGGACCAGGGAGACGTTATCTTAAAATATTATAAAATGATTCAAATCTTAAAAAACAAACCTGTTACTCTTAAATACCCAAACAAACTTTCACATGACATCTCTTTAAGAGTCTTCTTTAAAACTGATGTATTAAAAATATAATCATCAAATCACTAAATTCAGTCCTAACAATAAAATCCAAACTAAACAAAACATGTCGATACGATTTATATGCGATAAAACAAACCAACATCATGTAAAAATTGAAACAGATGTTGACCATTACATACTTTAAAAATCTCTTTGAAAGGTATGGAACCAAAATATGTTTCCCTTTCCTCAATCAAATCAGCACACTCAGACATGAAATGTCGAACGGAAAAGGATTGATCACATGCAAAGCACCATGGTGGTTCTTCTCCTTTTAAAAGGAAACTGTGGGTGACATAAGTATGCCCAATATGAAGGCGAGATAACACTGTTTCTTCTTTGCGAGTGGATGCAAAGTTAGGCAAAGAAGTGGACAAATCGGGAAGAATTTGAAATAATTTGTTGTTGACATGGTTAGACCAGTCAGTCTGCCACAGTCGTTTACAATAAGAACCAGTCATACAACGTAGGTCAGAGTAGGGCACAAACTGAAATATCTCTGGAGGGAAATCAAGATGCAGAGCATCTTTAGCCGCCCTGTCTACTGCAATATTGCCGCGGATGCCCATGTGACCAGGGACCCACATAAAAACTATCTTTTTACCCTCAGAAATAAGTTGTGTATGGAGGTCATGGATCTCTGCCAGAAAAGGGTGTGATATCTTTCTCGTGGAAAGAGCCTGAAGTGCTGACAAGGAATCAGACATGATTAAAAATGAGGTTCTTTTGGATTGATAAACTTGTTTCAGAGCTAAATGAATTGCCTTGAGCTCAGCTGTATAAACAGAACAGAAATCAGGTAAACGCTGTTGCAAAGGCTGGTCTAAGTGTCTCCCGGAGACTGACGCAGCAGCAACTGAATCTCCTTTCTTTGACCCGTCTGTAAAAAGTTGTTCATATCCTGGGTATAAAGCGCACTGTTCTAAATAAAGTTGGTTATATACGGTTTCGGATGTATTGTTTTTAAGGAAAGCGGACAACTGCCAATTAATGTTTGGGATACATAATTTCCATGGGGGGAGCTTCAGTCCGAAGCTCATCGTCGTTGATGGAAGCAACATCAATGCCTGCTTTTTCCAGATGAGCTTGCATTCTGATGCCAAACGGAGGAATTGTGTTAGGTTTGGCTTCAAATTTCTGAACAAAATCTGGGTTGAAAACACAGTCATAAGCAGGGTTCATAGGATCAGTTTTTAATTTTAAATAGTAATTCATTGACAATTTTGTACGTCTCAGCTCCAGCGGGGGTTCGTTAGCTTCCACGTAAAGGCTTTCACAAGGGGAAGTGCGAAACGCACCCAAAGCAATGCGTAGTGCCTGATGGGCAACTGGATCTAACATCTTAAGATAAGATTTTCTAGCAGAACCATAAACAATGCAACCATAGTCTAACTTGGATCTAATTAAAGAACGATATAACAGCAATAAAGTTTTCTTGTCAGCACCCCAGTCTGTACCACTGATAACCCTGAGCAAATTGCAGGCCTGTTGACATTTAGTTTTCAAAATTTTCACAGATGAGGAATGAAAGATAGCTTTTGATCAAAAATAACACCCAAAAATTTGACTTGTTTGACCGCCTTTATTGGAGTTTTATTGAGGAGAATAGTAGGGTCTTGAATAATTCCCCGGTGCTGGGAAAAGTGAATACATTCAGTTTTTGCTTCAGAAAATTTAAAACCATTTTGTAAAACCCAGTCTTCAACGGCCTTGACACATAACTGTAGCTGACGTTCTGCAGATGCCAAAGTTTTACCTTTGGCTACCAATGCAAAATCGTCGACAAATAAAGAATTGTCAATTCCCCGTTTAACGGAACGAACAATGTTATTTATTTTAATATTAAACAGCAAGGGAGACAAGATGCTACCCTGAGGCACTCCCATCTCCTGTTCTCTCGTATCTGACAAAGATCCCCCAACCTTAACCTGAAAAATTCTGTCTGTTAGAAAATTGGATATAAACAGAGGTAAATGTCCCTTCAAACCCATTTCTTGTAAATCTGAAAGAATGCCATATTTCCATGTGGTATCATAAGCTTTTTCCAAATCAAACATGATGGCAACGACATGTTCACCCTGGACGAACGCGTTACGGATAAAAGTTTCCAGTCGCACCAGGTGATCAACAGTACTTCGACCACTTCGAAAGCCACACTGAGTGTTGGATAAAATATTATTTGTTTCTAGATACCACAGTAAGCGAGAATAAACCATTCTTTCTAACGTCTTGCATAAGCAAGATGTTAAGGCTATTGGTCTATAGTTTGTCGGGTTAGTATGGTCTTTGCCAGGTTTAGGGATGGGTACAATAATGGCCTTTCTCCAGGAGGGAGGAAAGGTGCCAGTGATCCAGAGCTGATTGAAGATGTCCAGCAGTTGAGACCGTGAGTACCTTGTTAAATGTCTGAGAAATTGATAATGTACATCATCCGGTCCAACTGCTGAATCTGCACTTTTGTTAATTGCATCATCAAGCTCGACTAATGAAAATGGAATGTTGTAATCTTCAGAATTATCGGAGGTAAAATTTAACTGTTGTTTTTCTTTACGGGTTTTAACTGTTTGAAAAGGGACAGAATAATGTTCAGAGGAAGAATTTGCAGCAAAAGAAGAAGCCAAAATATCAGCTACTAATTTTTTATCTCCGATTATGTCACCCTGCACAGTAAGGCATGGGCTCACCTGTTTGTTACTTTTATTTTTAAGTTTGCGGACTACTTTCCACACCTTCGACAGTTTCGCTTTCGAGTTAAGCGTGGAGCAGAAACCTCTCCACGATTCTCTTCTCTTTCGTTTGAAGAGCTGTCGGCAGTGCGCTCGCAAACGTTGGTGGTTTTGTTTATTTTCAGTGCTTGGGTGTAAAAACATAGTTCTTAAAGCTTTTTTACGAGCTTGCTGAAGTTTTCGACATTCATCGTCAAACCAGGGTTTTTTAAGTGTGTGAGGGTTTGACGACGTTTGCGGAATGGACTCCTTGGCACTGTTTATAACTATGTCAGTATAAAGCTGTATTGGATCTATGGCGTTCGAAAATTCCTGGTTCTTAGCACGTAGCTGGGCCTCAGACAGGTTAGAAAACAGACTCCAGTTAGCTTGTTTCAGTTTCCACCTGCCATGAGTTTGCTCAAGGTTATCTGAATCATGTTTTAATAAAACCGGGAAATGGTCGCTGCCATGGAGATCTTCTAAAACTGTCCATTTAAAATCCAAAAGTAACGAGGGATCACAGATCGATATATCAATGTGGGACAAAGAAGCAGTTCTAGAACAGGAAAAAGTTGGAGCACCCTCGTTCAAAGTCACTAGGTTTAACGAGTCTAAAATGTCTTCAATTATTTTACCCTGAGAATCGGTACGATCACTACCCCACAGGGGAGAGCGTCCATTAAAATCTCCCAACAACAAAAAAGGGGTAGGTAACTGTTGAACCAAATTCTCAAGTTCACTTTTAGTTACATTTATTGATGGTGTCAAATATAGAGAACAAACTGTGAGGGATTTAAAAAGAGATACTCTAGCTGCAACTGCTGGTAAACTTGTATTAAGTAAAATTGGATTAAATGGGACATTTCTATGGATAAAGAGTGAAACGCCTCTAGAAGATAAACAATCTAGAGAGGAATAACCAGTAATATCTATAGGATGTTTTTCTGACAGGAGAGTTTCCTGAAGGGCCAATACTTCAGGTCGATGCTCTGTCAGCAGACAGCATAGCTCCTCATAATTTGCCCTTATCCCTCGGATGTTCCATTGTAAAATGGACATAAAAATTAAGTAAAAGAATGCTAAAAGTTTCATCTCCGAGAGCACAATTATGTCTCTGTATCTTTTGGACCCTCGTCCATCTCTTCATGTTCCATCAACCCCCCGAAACGGTTCTCCGTTTCGAGAGGCTGCTGGGGCCTGGAAGAAAGGGGTCCGGGCCTTTGATTCTTTGTCAAAGACCCGGAACCCGAGCTGCCAGCGGACTTCCTCCCCCTCTCCCCAGCACCAGATTTTATATCTTCCCTCTCCCCTTCACCCCTGCCAATCTTTCCCTCTCCTCCTCTGACGCTCTTCTGCTGGGTAACTAGGATTTTAGTCGCCCCAGCAACTACCCGGTCGCTAAAACCGGTCGTTGCTGGTGCGGTGGCATGAGGCCTAGCCTCCTTCGTGGCAGGAGTGACGGCTTTTGTCACGGCCGTCTGCGTGTTGTGGGTGACGGTTGGGGACGTGCCCGTCGGCACGTTCTCCAGTGGAATCGGTGGGGCTGGAGAAACCCCCTTCTGGGCAAACAACGCTAGCATCTTTTCTAAAGCATCCATCCGTTTGCACAACGTGTCCAAGATCTGTGTTATTTTACTCATGGCAGTGTCCAATTGCGGGTGTGTGCTAGCTTCCACATGAGATGTGGAACCCACCACAGACGCAAAGGACCTCTCTTTCAGAACTGGCCTACTTTGGAGAACTTTTTTCCTTGCGTCGCCAAAGGAGCAACTCTCAGTGGCCCGCACCTTTTGGATTTCCAGCTCCAACTGCCACTGAGGACAGTCTTTGGAGCTGGACGAATGATTCCCGGCGCAATTCACACAGCAAATCGGATTTTTGCATTCGTTTTCGTGTTTCTCTTTACCACAATCACGACATATTTCCTTGCTTTTACAGTTCTTGCTACCGTGACCAAATCTTTGGCACCGGTAGCATCGCAACGGTGATGGTACAAACGGCGTCACCTTCACCCTAAGGTACCCCACCTTGAGTGACTCCGGCAATTTGGCCATAGCGAAGGTCACAAAAAGTGTGTTGGTGGGGATACGTTGGGATCCCTTGGTGACGAAGACCCGCTGGACTGCTGTGACCCCCTGGCTGGAGAGCTCACCACGGATTTCCAATTCTGACATGTCGATCAAATCCTGACATCGGATGACTCCCTTGGAGGAATTCAACCGTCCATGCACAGAAACTTTGATTTGTCTATCAACGAAGACAGTCGAATCCCTCTTTAGAAGACTATCCGATGCCCTTTTGGTTGAGCACTCCACCAGGTAGGCCCCAGATCTCAGTTTTTTCACATCTTTGAACCCGATTGTGCAAACGGATTGAAAACCCTTCTGTATTGCGAACGGAGACAGCTTGCCTAGTGGCATAGCCGGATCCGCCCCCTCTACAACCAAAAAACGAGGCCAGGCCCCTTCTACCCCCGATGCACAAGCTTTCTGTCTCGTGTCCATGTCACTGTCCGTGTCCGAGTCCGGTCCGTCATCACGCAGTCGTCGTTTATTTGTGGAAGCCATGTTATTAATTTATGAATTCATCCCCCCTGCTCCCCACCCACCACGGAGTCCAACAAGGGGATGCGTCCAAGCGGAAAATCCAGCAAGGGAGCGCACCAGGGCTACAGGGGGGATATACACCCAGACAATCCCGCACTGCCACTACGGTTTTGTTCAAGTTTGACCCATGAGCCGCAGCCTTCTAGCAGAGCTAGGGCAATACACGACCAGCCGCTTGACTGACGCGGGCCACGCCAGCCTCCCGTCTAGGAGAAGTCCGGGCCAAAGAGGTGTGTTAGTGTGAGGGACCGCAGTCCCTCAGGGACCTCAACCTCCAGGATCCCATTCTCCCCCGACACGGGTTGCCCTGCACGGCAAACGCAGGGGGCCAAGAGAAGGCCACAGAGAAAAGGAAGGGTAGAAAAAGAAGGAATGATGGGGAAAAAGAAGACAGGGAAAGTCCGGTAAGGCAGAGGAAAGGAAGTCAAAACTGCATAGTATACTGGGAGAATTTAAGGGTGAAGAGAATATAGGTGAAAGGACCAATAAGACAGAAACAAGACAAAAGAGAAGAAAAAGGGGTAGGCAACTTGGTCACCCAGCCAGAGAGAGGCATGGGGTCCACCCCCGGCGCGCGGAGCCGAGCCCGTGGGGGCATCAGCGGTAGTTATTACTGGTTGTGTGAACCAAAATTCGGAAATTAATGGCTAGGTTTCGTTATATATTAGTAATCGTATTCGGTGATCCGCCATACCGAATGTAAATCAGCGGTAGTTACTGGTTGTGTGAACCAAAATTCGGAAATTAATGGCTAGGTTTCGTTTCTTCAGCTTGTCACAATGCTTTGGGAATGTCTTAAAGGCCTGCTACTCTGCACTGAGTATATGTGCATTCTTGTTTATTCTATTCGGAACATTTTACGATAACTGGGAATTCTTCGAGGCCTTAAGCATCGTAATTCATCGTCCTTTCTTTTTTGCAATCATGCGCAGAACCACAGGCTGTGAATTCCGTAGGCCTCGCGTCAATTACATACTATACATAGAAGGTCCTCCACTCGTTTAACGTCCGGTTTACGACTGACCCCCCAAAAACACCTTTCCTACCTTTTGTGCCCACTTCAAACTCAAACGGAGGGGCCAGACGAATCGCAAACACTCATAGCAACACATTCGTTACACTTCCAACGATGTCGGCTCCAAATTCACTGCGAATTTGGTCAAAAACGCAGTCACAGAAGCTGGTTCGAATTTGGACACCACGCCGCTAGTCGATCCCAATACATAGCAGTTCCTTTACGACCTTTCATTGGTCGCTAAGAATACGCGCTATTAGGCCTAATGAAGGGCGGACTACTCTAAAACTTTAAAACCTTTTAACGAATTCGAAAGTCGCCAACGATCTTTTGTTTATATTGCTAGAGTGGTCTGCCCTTCATTAGGCCTAATAGCGCGTATTTTTAGTCGACCAATGAAATATCTTAAAGCAATTGCTATATATATTAGGATCGACTAGCGGCGTGGTGTCCAAATTCGAACCAGCTTGTTGTGACTGCGTTTTTGACCAAATTCGCAGTTAATTTGGAGCCGACATCGTTGAAAGTGTAACGAATGTGTTGCTATGAGTGTTTGTGATTCGTCTGGCCCCTCCGTTTGAGTTTGAAGTGGGCACAAAAGGTAGGAAAGTCGTTTTGGGGGGGTCAGTCGTAAACCGGACGTTGAACGAGTGGAGGACCTTCTATGTATAGTATGTAATTGAGGCAAGGCCTACGGACTTCACAGCCTGTGCGCAGAACGTGACAAAAATTACCTCCAGAAGTTCACGCATGCGTAGAACCATCGGCGATGACATAAGCCTACATTGGCGATGCCACACCGGTACCCTTGGACCTCCACGCTTTATACTATCAAGTACAGTTAAGTCATTACATGTATATAATTATACAATTAGATGTTGCAATTTACTATCAAATACAGCTAAGCCATTACATGTATATAAGTATACAATTGGATGTTGGAATTTCATTCGTCACCCAAGCGGGCGAAAGTCTGCGTGCCTTCTCAGCGAAAGCGCGACAGCGGCAAAAGCAGCGCCATCCAGGACGGGAGAGATAGGTGGGATTGGAGGAACAGGACCTATACAGTGCATGCCGAGTGTACTGCTGTTTCTGGCACTCACCTGACTAGGACATAAGCGTCAGGATCTTTAAAGTCCGTGCGGTGAAATGCACACGTGCATAGACTAAACCTCGGTTGATACTCTTATCGGAAATAGTAGGTGACTTAATAATAGTCATAGGTAAGTGAACGATATCGTCCTTCTTCCAACTCTTCGTAACTCCGGCAGCGTTCTACCGCTAACGCTTACAGGCCGTATTATTTTAATAGTACTATTTAATCGAAAGCGGCGACGACTATGATCATGGTTATTATGATCTTGATGATGACCACAATAAACTAATCCATTACAACAATAACAATGTCTTCAGAGATGACGAAGATGTGCTAATATGTCGCGGTCAACAATGAGATAAAGACGAACATGTAAGTACCAAGATGATGATGATGATGATGATGATGATGATGACGATGATGACGACGACGACGACGACGATGATGATGATGATGATGATGATGATGATGATGATGATGATGATGATGATGATGATGATGATGACGACGACAACAACGACTAATTTTACAAAAGGAATTTTGACGTGTGGGCAAGATGACATGAATTTGAAACATGACAAGGACAATATCACAGTCAATAAGTACAACACTAGATATAACATTACGATTCATTCACATACACATTGTCAGACACTCCAGCAATCAAAAACTATTAAGAAAATAACAATATTTAGTACAGTAATATAAATTGCTTGCGGCCAAGTTAAGGCATGCCTAAAAAAAGGAATTATCACAGTTAAATATATGGAGGTTAAGGCTTGAACAAATATTAGTCAAGATAATTTAATTCACGACACTAATGATCACAAAAACAGCAACCAAGTAGGCTATACATAAAATTACTAGTGTTAAGAAGCAAGAACACGCGCAGGTCATTAATACAATGAAGAAACAAAATAAAATCAAACAACACTTCAAAACAGTCTAAGGTAATTATGAAATTAACAACGATAACAGATGTCGATGTAATAAATAAAATACAAAACCTCTCGACAAAGGTGCAAAATTTTCTTCAGTTGCGTCCCTTTACCTCTCTCTCTCTCTCTCTCTCTCTCTCTCTCTCTCTCTCTCTCTCTCTCTCTCTCTCTCTCTCTCTCTCTCTCTCTCTCTCTCTCTCTCTCTCTCTCTCTCTCTCTCTCTCTCTTCAAATGCAAATCTTTGGCAGATATTGCTATCTTTTTCTCTCGCTTACTCTCTTCTATCTCGTGCTCCTCTCTCTCTGTTTAAAAAAAAAATCATATATCAATATATATTATTTCTGAAATATTAACACAGAACTGCATATTTCAAATGTTCTGATCGAAGTGTTTGTTTTCAATTGCTTTTGATCAAATTGTTTGTTTTGTTTTCATGCAGGATTTTGAATTAAAAAAAAAAAAAAACACGAAATTTTTACTTATTCGTAAATCTATGTACAAATTTTTGACAACATGTTTTAGAGTGGGAGGTAAATATACAGATTTGTTTTACTGTCCAAAATGTCATGTAAGTCTGCGTTTTAAGATCTATTTTGTTTTCAATCTTTATTAACCAACTTGCAAAGCACATGTCACAATCAGGTCTATACGGTATCCAACTCTTAGCTGGTCTTACGGAATTGTTTATAATATTTGTTGATGAGCCACATTAATATGAACTACGCCTGCAGGTCTACAAAAACAGCTTGGTTGTTTAAAATAATGTTGTAATTAATTAAAACTTTAGGTTATCCTATCCTATCCTATCCCATCACGTAACTGGAGGTCGTAGGGGCACCACAGATGATCGTTTAACCAGCGTACTCCATCGTTCTCTGTTCTCAGCAACCCTCATTGCTTCTCCCAGTATCAAGCCAGTCCATTCTCGAATGTTGTCCTCTCACCTCTTTTTCGGTCTCCCTCTTTCTTCTACCTCCTTGCACTGTGCATTACAGGACGGTCCTTGCAAAGCCTGATGATCTGATGACGTGGCCATACCATCGGAGATTCCCTTTCTTCACCACTGTGAGCAGGTCATCGTGATGTCCAATGGATTGTGTGAGGGTCTGTCTGACTTCGTCGTTGGTAATGTGCTGGGTATAGGAAATGCCCAGAAGTCTTCTGTAGCACCTCATCTTCATGCTTTGTATTCTTCTTTGTAGATCTGCTGTGAAGGTCCATGTTTCGCAAGCGTACAGGAAGATGGAGATGACAAGGGAACGCAGAAGTCTTACCTTGGAGTGTAGACTGATGGTCCTGTCTTTCCAAATGGGCTTCAACCTTGCCAGGGCAGCAGTTGTTTGTGTGATCCTGGAGAGGACTTCCTGTCGGGACCCATTGTCTAATACAATGGCTCCTAAATATTTGAAGCGATGCACTGTGTTGAGGGATCGGCCTCAGACTTTGATGTCCGTGTTGATGCCATTGGTATTGTTGGTAATCATTTTGGTCTTCTCTGCACTTATTTCCATTCCATAGGCTCTGGAGGTGGTGTCATACCTCTGTACCAGATGTTCAAGTTCTTGTTCCTCTCCAGCAAATCCATCAATGTCATCCGCAAAACGGAGGTTGGAGATTGCTCTACCCCCTATGCTGACTGTGCTTTGATGATCTGCAAGGTGATCTGACATGATGCGTTTCTAGGAAGATGCTGAAGAGTGTTGGAGAGAGTAGGCATCCTTGACGCACGCCGGTTGTAGTTCTGAACCAGTTTCCGATGGCGCTGTTAATGGAGGACTGCACTGGTGTCATACACGCTTTTGGTGACTTCAATAATTTTAGGGCTGATGTTGTACATTCTCATGGTTGCCCACAGAGCTGCATGCCAGACTCGGTCAAACGCCTTTTTGAAGTCTACGAACACATGATATAGATGTTGTTGGTGCTGTAGGTATTTCTCGCAGATTATTCTGAAGTTGAGAATCTGTTCAGTGGTACTTCGCCCTGCCCTGAATCCTGCTTGTTCTTTAACGATGATTTGTTCAGCTTGGGATTTCAACATGTTGAGTATTATTTTCAGGAGGACCTTGCTGTGATGGCTGATGAGGCTGATGGTGCGGTAATTTTCACACTCCTGAAGGTTACCTTTCTTTGGAAGAGTGATGACAAGCGACTGGTTCCATGGTGTAGGCCACTCCCCACTCTGCCAGATCTTGTTACAGATAATGGTGAGTGCGTCTATCACCGCTTCTCCTTCTGTTTGAAGCAGTTCCGCGGGTATGTTGTCCACTCCCGCTGAATTCCCTTTCTTCAGCGATTGCACTGCTGCCTCAACTTCTTCTCGGAGAATTGGGAGGATTTCTTCTTCTTCTCTGTTCTCGGGACATGCTAGAACTGCTGGGTCTCCGTTTGGTGTGTGGTTGTAAAGGTTAATATCAATTAAACAAAGATTATAGTCTTTAGGAAATCTGGTTATCTTTCAAGATTTGGAAACTGGAAATGTAATGGAGTACATTTAGAAGTAGTGAACGAGTACTATTATTTAGACTTTGTATTTAAAACCATGTTACATGTAAGTTATAAAATTGGAACAAACCCCGTAGCACGGCAGGGGAGGAAGGCAGTTTTTACTTTGAGCTTTTCAAATTGTCTGATTCTAAGGTACAGTCTATTCTTTTGTATGTGTCGGCAATATGGGGTTTATGTCGTTTGATAGTATTGAGAAAGTTCATTTATAACCATGTAAACAGTTCCTTGGTGTTCCCACTCGTAATCCATGTAACGTGGGGTTTTAGTTGTTGCTGGGCTCTGCACAATGGAATGCTGTAACCCTCACGCTTTATTCTATGGGAACTGCTAGTTAGTCACCCGGTGAATTACTTTAATACATTTATTTATTTAGCTCGGTCTGTGTTAAGGCTGGGGTACAGAGATAGATAGAAAAATGGTAAAAGATCACTGTCACACTAGCTTTCACACGGCTATGAATCATATGTAGTCCAGCCAGTTGATAACAGTTAAAATCACACATTTAATTCTTCTACTCTATACAAGATCTTTGATGTACTAATCTACCTTATAAAAGTCAAGAGTCAATGCAAATGGTTCGATCGCTGATAGTCTAGGCAGCTGTTATGTCTTCATAGGGCACTGGCTACTAGAGTTCATGAAGATTGGACTACTGTGGTCCGTTTTAGAGTTTTCTGAAGAGTGGACTACTGTGGTCCTTTTGCTATCAGTTTTAGCGCACTTTTTCCTATGCACTTAACTGTTGTGTTGCGGGTTTGAAGCCCTTCGTTGAGGTAGCTTCTGGTACACGCTGGGTCGTCGTGTAGTTTGGTTCCTTGACAAGCTGTGTTGTCTTGGAGAGTGTTTTCCAGGGTTGCTCTCTCAGTCCTGTGCTGTAGAGGCTAAACAGCCAACTCGTCTTTTCTGTGGAGTTGGGCGCATGGGATATCTCGCCTGTTCGTCTGTAACATAAGAGACGAAATTCTGCACAACCCTGAATAAAAGATCTGTGCAGAGCGTCTCACTGAAAGCCAAAGTAGCCCTCAGTGATAGCTCCACATCTCTATACATAAGCGACGAACATTCCGCTACGTCCGTGGTCCACTGGAATCTCAACTCTAATTTCCTATACATACATAAATATAAATCGTGGCTAATTATACACATAAAGAATTAATAATATTATAAACATTCACTGGTACAGCCACTGGTCTGCAAACATACATATAGGTTCAACAACAGTGGTTCCGTCAGGTATACAACATGGCGTCCAAACCGGTCGTGCTTAACACGTGTTCGGCTTCTCCACGTGGTAAGGCAAATTCGGATTAATAATTCAAATCTATGCATAGCAAATTCCACAAACATAATTTCAACAATAATATAAATATATCACGATGAAACAGAAGTATGTTCATTTACCTGTTTGACAAAGACAGGCCCGTGGCTACTTGATTGAATTATAAGATTCTCAAGTCCTGCTTCCTGGTCTATTCAGGAGAGATCTTACTGCTAACTGTGTAGCTGTTTACTGCTCCTCGTCTCAAACTCGACTGCCGTTCTATCTCTCTATTTGAATCAGCCAGACCTGGTTGAGTCCATTATAAACTGTGTTCCCATTGGCTGGTAACCGACTCGCCTAACGTAGCTACGATGATGTCATTGCCTTTGCTCTTACCGTCAGCTACCACTGTGTGTAAACGGCAGTATCTCATTGCTACGCTTGATTACTTCCATAGTCTGCTGCAGCCTAACATTAACATTCTAAGATTACAATGACTAAACAAGGCTACAACGTAAAGTAAGCAGGGTAAAACTAGTCATCTTGCGACAATCCAAATACGATGATTTATGGTGAATTGGGACGTTTCCCCTTGTATGTCAACTCTGCGGTTAATACTTCAAGATAGTGGTTTAGATTAATCTAACTTAGCCCCAATAGACCGCCAAACCCAAGCTTGGTGTATAACTTTGATAACTCTGGGAAGGATAATTGGGCAAAAGGGACACGTAAAATAGTGTCTGCCTGTGGATTTTACTTTGTTTTGGTACAGCAAGGAGTAGGTAACGTAGGATTATTTCCGACAGAATTTAAAACAAGACTTGATGGCACATTTTGACAACAACGGGTTGGAACTGTAAGGGATAAAGAAATAATGTTTCCTTGCGATCCTTTAAATCCGATTTTGCTTAAGAATCCAACATTGTAGACATTGATGTGTATTGTTTCCGCGTAGCCCTGTCTTGACTCAAATTTTGGAATTTTGACCATTAACAGCAATGCCCATACATGTAGATACAATGAAATTGTGTCAGCCAGGAATTGCATTGTCTGTAAAAACATCGTCGAGGATAAATACTTCTTTTTGTATATCTGCCCTTTGTACAATGACCCCACAACCCGTTTTTTGTCTGATCCACCTGCATATATTACAAACCTATTTCGAATAAAGGACGTTGTCCATGTGCGACATAAGGTAAATTGTGTGTATCACCCATTTTCAAGGCGTAACATGTTGGCAGAATCTTTAAAAGTTTTTTTTCTCTCCCAAATGAATGTGCTCTGTTTTTCTATTTGGTACAAGTGTTGAATAATTCCTATCTGTATTTGATTGTGTGTGCTCTGCATGTGTTACGTTTAAGACGCGCACGATAGATCCGATCGTTTTGTTTTGCAAAGCATCCAATAACAGAGTGTATTTACCTTTGATTTGATTTTGCGTTGTAGTTAGAAGAAGCTTTGTAGAATGTTGGTAATTTTGGTTGGTCCATATCATTGGAGAATTTTCTAGAATCACTTTATTACTATCGATCGAAACATGTAGATAAATCTAGTGGTAGCTACGAGATTCTTCTAACCTAAATCAGGTTATATGGCGTAAGACAGTGCAGAGTTCCGGCGATGAATTTTATTGTGATTGGCTGTAATTGCGTCACGCTGGAATGTTCGAACCTTCTCTAGAGTATAGAGAGACTATATAAGTGCTGAACTGTTTTAAGGAGGATAAAAGTATGCTGTCTCCTATATGCATCTTTGTCCGGGGACGTTAAGCATTATCCCCCACCCCCCACCCCCCCAAAAAAAAACAACAAAAAACCAAGGAGGATGACAGTCTCTTTTACGCTGATGTGTCGTGGACTACCAATGTATACAACGTAAACGTAAGGATGATATAGTTGTGAAAGTGGAAAAAGCGATTGAGCGATTGTATGCAGTTGTTAATGTACGCTGAATAAAGTTGGAAAACTTCATACGACGACTCCTGCCTTGTTGCTGAGTGAACAGGTTGCGTGGATAAACGAATCTGAGTTACACTTATCAGGATTCAAGCATCGGGGCTGAACCAACTACTGATAAAAAACAAACAATAACAGTGTAACAGTATGTAAAATAATATAACATTTTGAAAATCGCCTTGAGATGTTTTCTATTACGAATTCGTGCAAGCACCCCCCTTCATCCTCTTTCTCCTTCCCCCTCTTCATCCACCCTCCCCCCCCTCCTACACACATTTTGATTCCATAACTGTATTTGCATTGAAACTGTTTTGGGGTCTATTTTGCATTTTAAATAATTTCCCATTAATGTTTCCAAAATACGTTTCTATTTGTTTGTTGCTTTTTTTTCCTATTCGAATTCTCAGCGTTTCCTTAAGACTTTTGTAAAATCCAGGACAATGATGATGATGTATTGGTTATAGTGGTGAAAACAACAATGATAACGACGATATTAAGGCGTACCGTACCGTTAGCTGTCAGGCCAATGAACTGTGTGGTGAGGTAAGGATAGCACAGATGGACGGATGTCGGGCTTCCTCCACCAAGGTGTCATCGCCTACACAGAAATGAATGCATTGCTTTTTCTATTTATATGTCACTTACCAGCTCAAAGCTTCTCAAGTGCCGACTAAAGTAGGGTATAATGATGATAATGATGACGGTGGTAGTGGTGTCAATGATGATGATTTTGATGATGATGATGATGATGATGATGATGATGATAATGATGATGATGAGGAGGAGGAGGAGGAGGAGGAGGAGGAGGATGATCCAGCTTGTGCTTGTGCTGAAAAACAGAATATAATGATGGAAGGGGGGTGGTGGTGGTTTGGGTGATAATGGTAACAAGCTGATGATCATGGTGATGCTCCTGATGCAATGGTGATACTGATGATATTGACGACGACGACGGTGACAGCGACAATGCTGCTGCTGCTGTTGCTCTGCTGGTGATGATGATGGTAATAGTGATACCGAGGTCGACGTGGAAATAAGTGCGGGCCAAGTATGATGACGAAGCAATTTAGTTTGAAGGCAAACGTGCATGATAGTGGTGTGGTAGTGGTGAGCTCCTGATGGTAGTAGTGAGTTGCTGATGGTTGTGGTGGTAAAAAAAAAACCACGGATTAAGCTGATGACGCTAAACATGCGTACTACTGTTGCTTGAATTTCAGTGATCAGGATGACGATCGGCGCTAGCTGGTGATGGACGAGAGCTCTGGGTGACGACGTCTTTAAGGACAGCATTCGTTGTGCGGCGTTGGTGTTGCTGTTGTCATCAGCTACAGAACTGAACTGTACCTGCACAGTACCAAGAGAAACCCGCTGTACAATCAACTGTCTTTCACCAATTGCGTCTATTATGACAATAAACTGTCGGTGAGCGGGGCAGGGGAGGAAGGGGTGCGAAAAATACAGTGTCAGCCAGCAGCGAGGGCGTCCTCCACATGTCTACAGGTTAAAAGAAGACGAAGAAAAAGAAGGAACGAACGAACGAACGAAAGAGAGAGAGAGAGAGAGAGAGAGAGAGAGAGAGAGAGAGAGAGAGAGAGAGAGAGAGAGAGGGAGGGAGGGAGGGATGGAGGGAGGGAGAGAGAAAGGGAGCGAGTGAGAGAGAAAGGGAGAGAGAGAGAGAGGGAGGGATAGAGGGAGAAAAAAGAGAGAGGGGGTGGATGAGAGAGGGGGTAATTCTTGTGAGGGGACTTTATTGTTCCACTCAATCCGCAGCACAAAAGCCTTCAGTTAAGTGTTCAAGTCAAGAAATCGGTATTCCAAACATTAATTTAAAAAAAAAATAAAATATATATATATATATATATATATATATATATATATATATATATATATATATATATATATATATATTATATAGATAGATAGATAGATAGATAGATAGATATAGATATAGATATAGATATATATATATATATATATATATATATATATATATATAGAGAGAGAGAGAGAGAGAGAGAGAGAGAGAGAGAGAGAGAGAGAGAGAGAGAGAGAGAGAGAGAGAGAGAGAGATAGATATAATGAATACTAAGAAAACCCAACAATTAAAACAAGCACTTAAGCATTCTTAAAAACTCACGTACACTTAATGCAATCAATACTCGCATCACAACTATCATACAACACAACCAGCTCAGGCGAGACAAAAGAAGCATTGTTCACTTATTTACAAAGTTCATTCAATCTAGCAAAAGCAGCCTCTTAAAACCACAATAAAACTATAAAATCCACACTGGGGTCATTCAAACCATTACAGATAATCAGGATATGACCTCATTTAACGTAAATAGTTTTTTTTTTTTTTGAAAGGTCGGAAGAATAATTTTGTACATGCTGTGTAGAATTGCTTGCATAATCTTTGCTAATTTAAGCAGACTGTTTCTTACTAGAATTCACGAGTGCGTGAAATTTTAATATGTTGGAAAATCTGTGGAACTACGTTTCCAGCAGGAGTTTTGTACTGTCAGAGTGTAACAGCAGAAATATTGACGACAAAATGTAGGAAATTAGCTTAGCGCAAAATAGATACCATCGAACGAAACTGGACGTTAATACAACAGTTATCTAAAAAGCAGACCACACATGGCAAATTAACTTCCTTGAGACAGTCACACCGCCAACCGATCAAGAATTTTAAATAGCATACTTAAGACCAAACTGACCATAACGTCAACTGTGACCAGAGTCACTGAGACACTAAATAGCCTAGACTCCGCGTAAGCGTTATTGCATCCTTTCCCCACTCTACTTCTGACATTCCACTTTAAAGATAATTATGCGCGTCCAGTGACTAGAACATGGGGGAGAAAATATGCATAACAAAACGATTAATCCCGTATACGCGAGATTAAAGAAAACGAGAGCTAAACGATTGGTCAGAAGACTCCTAGGAACTCTTGCATACCTTTGGGGACCAAAAATCAGCTAGTCAGTCGCAAACGAACTGCTCAGCTGTGAGGGTCGACCGAAGGAACAAACTGCAGTGTCCATCTATCTCCATCTCATCAAGAGAGTGCTAGAGACGTAAAAGACGATTTCACGAGTCCCAGAGTCTACAAGTAAGATAACACTAGTAGTTTTGATATGTGTATGTTTATTGTATATTGATTGCCATGTATTGATAATATGTTCTTGATATATATAGTTACAGAAACAGATTATTGTTTCTGAGACAGTATGCATGTGGATTGATGTATCTTAGCCTTAAGATTCTAATCGAATTGTGCATATGGGAACCCTGCAGGTGTCTGATGCTATAGACACTTTGCAGAGGAGACCGCACACTTATAGCTAACGAGAATACTGTAGCCAGAGCTCCGACTTTTACAGGTCGGTCCTGGGATCATAGGTTTGTGGAGACGAACGCCTGACCGTCGCTCCCGTGGCACCAAAGGAGAACAATCAAGAGTCTACCTGGCCACGTCCGAACCCCACAGCTACAAGGGCGACCCGACTCACCGTAGATAAGTCACCCGCAAATGAACTGAGTCCTACCCTCGAGAAAACTAGAACCTTTAGAAAACTAGAACATTTAGAAAAGTACGAACAGTGAAAATCGTAACCGCAGTCAGCAAATGATGAAGGAAACCTGCTAAAGAACTGTCCCAGCACGTTGAACTATATTACTTATTAATTTACCGGTTAATGCAGAAATGTTAAAGTCTGTGTTGAATATATAAAAAGTGAAATTACATACATACGACTGGTGTCATTCTATTTGTATTGTTGTGTAGCTATTAGTTTTCTTCTCTCGAGACATATACGTGTTGTGAAGTCTGTGAAGTGCTGGTCAGCTGATAGTATTGCTTGTTTGCAGGGATGTTTTGATTGTACTGAATGGAGTGTGTTTCATGATGCGTGTGACAGTTTGGAAGAATTAGTGGATGTGATTTCGTCTTATATTTCCTTTTGTGTTGAAACTGTTATTCCTGTGAAGGAATGTGTGGTTTTCCCAAACAATAAGCCTTGGGTGTCCAAAGATTTAAAGTCAGTTTTAAATAAAAAGAAACGTGTGTTTTTCAATGGAAGTGACCATGACAAAAAGATGATCAACAGGGAAGTCCGTGATGCTATCAAGAAAGCCAAAAGGGTTTACAAAGAGAAAGTAGAATCCCAGTACAGTGGTGGCAACCTTAGGGGTGCCTGGAAGGGGATTATGTCCATGGTATCTGTCAATCAGAAAACGGATTGTTCTAAGAAGTCTGTAAAACTTGAAGGTGTTGTTGATGCTGATGTGCCCAACGTTTTAAACCATTTTTATTCTCGCTTTGAAAAGCATGACTTTTCTGCCAACATCTCTGATATTAGGACTTCACTTGTACCTGACCATAATGTTATTATTATTTCAGAGGAGACTGTGACCAAAATGTTTAAGTCTATGAATGTTAACAAAGCACCTGGCCCTGATGGGATTTGCGGTAAAACACTGCGTTATTGTGCTGACCAGCTTGGCGCCGTCTTCCAGCCTCTCTTCCAACAGTCTGTCGATTCTGGGAAAATACCATCTCTTTGGACATTTTCTAATGTTGTCCCATTACCCAAAAGGTCTAACCCTAAACAACCCAACGACTTTAGGCCTGTTGCTCTCACATCTCTTGTGATGAAAACTCTTGAAAAAATTATCAAGGCTCTGGTTTTGAGTGCGACTGAAAAGTTTCTTGACCCGCTGCAGTTTGCTTACCGGGCTGGTAGGGGGGTGGAGGACGCCAAGCTGTTCATCTTAAATACTCTGTACAAGTATCTAGAAAAACCAAAGGCACACGCACGCCTCGTTTTTGCAGATTTTTCTTCTGCATTTAATACCATGCAACCACATATTCTGGCGAAAAGATTGATTGAGGATTTTAGGCTTTCTGACCAACTTGTTTTGTGGATCTTGGATTTTCTGGTTGATAGACAGCAGAGAGTTTGTGTTAATGGTTGTTTTTCTGATATTGCTGTTACATATACAGGGAGTCCTCAGGGATGTGTGTTATCTCCCCTGCTTTTTATTTTGTACACTGACAGCTGCAGAAGTACCCAAGAGTGTAGGTTTTTAGTTAAATTTTCAGATGACTCTGCCTTGTTGTCTCTTTTTCAGGGCCCGGAAAACGATCATGGTCTTGCCCTTTCTGATTTTGTTAACTGGTGCGATAATAATTTTTTGGAAATGAACGTGTCTAAAACAAAAGAAATGCTTTTTGATTTTAGGACAGTGAAGGATGATGTCCGTCCATGTGTTATTCATGGTGAAGATGTGGAAGTTGTTGACACATATAATTATTTGGGTACAGTTTTTGATAGTCAGCTGAAATTTGATGTCAAAACCCACAGTCTTGTCAAACGTGGTCAGCAAAGAATGTATCTTCTTAGGAAACTAAAATCCTTCTCTGTAAATACAAAGATCCTCAGTTTGTTTTACCAGTCTTTTATAGAAAGTTTGCTGACTTTTTCTTTTATCTGTTGGTTTCACGGTCTGACTGTGAAGGATAGGAACAGCCTGAATAGCATAGTCAATGTCTGCTCAAAGATTATTGGAGTTAGGCAGAGAGATCTTTCTTCTTTCTGTGATCAGCAGATCTTACGGAAAACCGGGAGCATCCTTAATAGTCATCAGGAACATTGTTTGAAACCCGAGTTCACACTGTTGCCATCCAGACGCCGATATGCTATGCCCATCTGTAAGGGAAATCGGCGTTCTAAATCTTTTATTCCCAGTGCAATCCGACTGCTTAATAGTACTAACCGCTTTTAGTTTTCGGCACTTTGGTGATCTTATTTGTTATATAGTGAGAGTCTCCCTTTAGTGTCTATGTGTACTGGCTGAACATTTTAATCAACTTGTTGAATTTTGTTGACTTTTGTAATATCACTTGTGATCTTGATTCGGGTGCGTGTGCTTGTGTGATGTTTTTTAAATTTATGTATTTTTTTTTTAAATGGTTTATGATACATTTTTTTTAGTTTCTTTATGCTGCCTCATAGACTTATAATGTAATTGCCCTTTGGGATGAATAAAGTTGTATTGTATTGTATTGTATTGTATTGTATATTAATCTAGTCTTTTGATTAGTCATCACCGGTTCTCAAGGTGAGCCAAATGATACTAAAATTCCCGAGAACAAATATAAATTTTATGTGACCAACGTGCCGTGATCTGTCTCTCACACAACTGTCGGACTTCGTCGTTGGTGATGTGTTGGGTATAGGAAATGCCCAGAAGTTCTATTGTAGAAGTCCTATTCTATTGCTATTCTATTTTTGTCTTTTTTGTCATTTTGTACATAGTTGTAAATAGTTCTTACTTTTACTGTTCTATCTTTTTGTGTATCGTAACAAAAGCGATGTTTGATCGAGTGCATGTATTTTTATGTATTGACTATGTAAAGCGCGGTGAGTCTGGTCGTAGGCTGGAGTACCCGCTATATAAAAACCCGTTATTATTATTATTAAGTCTTCTGTAGCACCTCATCTCCATACTTTGTATTCTTCGTTGTAGATCTGCTGTGAGGGTCCATGCTTCGCAAGCATATAGGAAGATGGAGATGACAAGGGAGCGCAGCAGTGTTACTTTGGAATGTAGACTGATGGTCCTGTCTTTCCAAATGGGCTTCAACCTTGTCAGGGCAGCAGTTGTTTGTGCGATCCTGGAGAGGACTTCCTGTCGGGACCCATTGTCTGATACAATGGCTCCTAAATATTTGAAGCTATGCACTGTGTTGAGGGATTGGCCTTGGACTTTGATGTCCGTGTTGATGCCATTGGTGTTGTTGGTCATCATTTTGGTCTTCTCTGCACTTATTTCCATTCCATACGCTATGCTGACTGTGCCTTCGTGATCTGCAAGGGCATCTGACATGATGCGCTCTAGGAAGATGTTGAAGAGTGTTGGAGAGATTAGCCATTCTTGACGCACACCGATTGTTGTTCTGAACCAGTTCCCGATGACGCTGTTATGGAGGACTGCACTGGTAGCCTTTTCATACAGGCTTTTGATGACTTCAAAAATTTTAGGGCTGATGTTGTACACTTTTATTGTTGCCCATAGAGCTGCATGCCAGACTCGGTCAAACGCCTTCTTGAAGTCTATGAACACATGATATAGATGTTGTTGGTGCTGTAGGTATGTTACACTCGATGTTGTTTTATTCTCTATCAGTAGTTGATTCAGTCCCGATGCTTGAAATCCTGATAGGTACGGTGTAACTCAGATTCGTTTATCCACGCAACCCGTTCAATCATCAACAAGGCAGGAGTCGTCGTTTGAAGTTTTCCACTTTTTTTTCAAAACGTCGTAGTTTTGGGCGTCATTGTTCGACAGTCTGGTGTAAACTTCGAGTGCTTGCCCCGTCAAAAGTGCACTGAGTCGAATCGCCCAGTCTCGAGGTTGCCAGTTAGAGCTTTCGGCAAACCTTTCGAATCTCGCCAGATAACTGTCGATTTGGTCCTTCCCGTCGACGAACGCTGGCAATTTTGGAGCCTTGAAGTCGCTGATGACTTGTGGCGCATGCTGATTGTTTTGGATACCCGCCAACTCTAGCTGGTACTGAAGTCGTCTCTCTTCCATCTCGTCACGCCGACGCTGTTCCTCTCTTTCTTTTTGGCGACGCTGCGCTTCGAGTTCTCTTTCTTCTCGGCGACGTTGTTCTTCTCTTTCTTGACGCCGCTCTTCTAGTTCTCGTTCTTCTCGGCGACGCTGCTCTTCTAATTCTCTTTCTTGTATTCTCTCCTGAGACTTGGCATACTCCGTCAGCTGCTTGCCTTTCAGATTCAGTGCAATCCCTTTCTGCCAGAAGTCGGCCATCTTGATGCTTTTCTGGAAAGTTCTTTTCTGGAAAGTTCTTGACTGTGCTGTACCTTTCTAGACTGCTTTAGAACAGCACGCTTTCTGCAGTAGCGCTGATGCTTGTCAATAGTCGCCTAAATCAAGAATTGTTCTATACAAGACTAATTTTGGCTTTAGAGAGTATTTATGGAATACATTTCTTCTTATCATTAAGCAAAACAAAACAAATCATTTAAAACTATCCTTTAAGGCATAATTTAAATTCATATTTTTTAATGTAGCGGAAATGGAGGCGACTGGTTGAGGCTTGGGAGAGAAATTGTCTACCTTGAATTTCTTGGTTAGACTAGCTTTGGGTGGCTCCTGCTTTGCAGAATCCTTTGGGGATGCCATTGGGTTATGCAGGACAAGGCGACACGACATTTGTTCTCCCCGGCTGACCATTCACCTTCTGCTTTTGGTGGTGAGCGGGACTACATTGTCGGCAGGCATTTTATGCAGGTCGGTGGCAGCGACTTTGCAGAAGAGTGCGTGGCACTAGTAGCCGGCAACCCGGTACCACCAACCACGCTTCACCGCCTTGCAGGGCAAATATTTTTATGTCCCTCTTTTGAGGGATAAAATGAAAATAACAGCTCGGGTGGAGCAATGTTCTCAAGGTCGCGGCCGAGAGACGGGAGTCAAATACTCCGTTCGGCTACATTAACACTTGTATCATCCTACGGTGTTTATTTCCTTTAAACTAAATATTATAATGGTATAATATTTTAGTCTTTAGAAAACGGTTAGATATGTTAAAGTTTTTGTTTTAAAATTGTTATAATTGAACTTTAATATAATTATGTAAAATGTGACAGCTTTATATGATTGTATAAATATATTATGTTTGCATATGTACCTAAAACAAGGATTAATTGTAAAATTGTAAATATATAAATAAACTGCTAATGCACACTTCCGTTGCGGTGCTATTTTTAGAATTATACTTCATGCTATTAATAGGTAAATAAACAAATTAATTTGTTATTGAGAAGATATTTTAAACCCTACTTTTCAAAAGATTTTTTATTTTTATTTTAATTTTTTCGTGGGGCAACACTTGCTGATAATTGTTAATAAAAAAAAAAGTATCTTTGAGACGCTGGAATGTGTGATCTTGGGGATACGCGTACAGACTTATAAACTGAAGTACTATTAAAAAAAAAAGTAAATGCTGAAGAAACTATAGAACGTTCTTCTCGATGAGAACGTCTCTCCTTATCAATGTTTTGTGGAACCAGTGTTCACCAATAAGCTACAAGCCGATTAAATACCAATCGCCATTCCATAGTGAACGGGTACCAAAGCAACCATAGTGTTTCACTGGTCGTTGGTCCTTTTATCAGTAGTTGATTCAGCCCCGATGCTTGAATCCTGATAAGTGTAACCCAGATTCGTTTATCCACGCAACCTGTTCACCAGCAACAAGGCAGGAGTCGTCGTATGAAGTTTTCCAACTTTATTCAGCATACATCAACAACTACATACAAACGTTAGAACATTCCAGCGTGACGCAATTACAACCAATCAAAATAAACTTCGTCATCACTGTCTTACGTCATACAACTTTCTTCATCATAAAAGAATCTCTCAGCTTCTAGTGGATCTATCTAGATGCTTCTATCGATAGTAAACAAGCAACCCTAGACAATTTTCCAATAATATCGACCAACGAAAAGTAAACATTATACCAAGCTTCTTCTAACAACAACGCAAAATCAAATCAAAGGTAAATTCACTCTGTTATTGAACGCTTTGCAAAAAACAAAACGATCGGATCTTCTATCGTGCGCATCGCAAACGTAACACATAGGTTAGGGTGACTTGCTGTGGGTTAGACTCATAGGCTATAATTATGTTATGTTCCTTCTCACTCATCATTCATTTCAACCTTGTGCTTACCCATAAGAATGCCTGTCTGATAGTCTGTCTTTGCTCAATAGGTTCAGCAACCCAGGTTCGGGATCTGAGAACGTCGGGGAAAAAAGGTTTTTTGAACTTCCACGAACCTTCCAATAAAAACGAGCCATTAGTGTGCATGTGTGCGTATGTGTGAATAAATGTAAGCTTATAATGTGCACTAAACCACCAAAATAAGCTTAGTAATTTAGCCGAATAATTTTTCTACCATCACGCCTACTCCTTGAAGTGTTTAGTCCTCTTTGTTTACACATTATTTACTTTCTGTACCACGTATCGTTCAAACACACGCACACACACACCCATTTTTCTTCGCCTTCTTCTAGGACACGCCAGCCAGAACAATAATCACAGCCACCATATCAATGAAGAAAACTTACCTGGCAAAGAAATAAAAGCATTATCCGTCCTTCTGCGACAGCTTCTTCGTCCCTCATCCAGTAATAGTATCCCAGGTAATTCAGTATATCACCTTTTTAATCACAATCATTTCTTTTCCTTTTTTTTCTGAAGCATCTTTCCTAACAGAGACGTAGCACGAATCTTACTCTTGCCCTCATATGTCGAATAAGCCGACTGCTAAAATCACACATTCTAACCATCAGCCTCTTTCTCTATCTCGCTCTCTTTCTCATTCTTGTTCAACGTTACAACCACGTCATAAAATAAGCCTATATCATCTAGTTGTGAACGTGACATGCGTGAGAGGTTATGCAATTGGTTGGAACGATGTGTGTGTGTGTGTGGAGTGTTGCGTGCGTTGTGGAATGTGAGTGAATGGATACAATTATTTTAATTGCTTCAATAATATTCACAAAGCGCAAATAAAGCCAAATCCTCTAAATATAACATTTGAAGCGAACAAAAAAAATCTGTCGTCCTCTTTCTCATGTCTTGTCCGCTTATATATTCAGGATTTAGTCTTTTCAGCACTGTGAGAAATCATGGCAACAATGACCTGAGAAGAAGGTGGGTATACAGGAAGAAGAGGCGGGGCCTGCGGGGGGGGGGGGGGGAGGGGGGAAGAAAGAGATGAAGAAGCAGGAGCA